>PITA01005830.1:0-17454 GCA_004023965.1 Spilogale gracilis
GGCCAAAAGTAACAGGACAGGGAACAAGTGTTGGAGAGACTGTGAAAAAAGGGCAACCTCTTACAGTGTTGGTGGAAATGCAAGTTGGTGCAGCTGCTTTGGAAAACAATGTGGAGATTCCTTAAATAATTAAAAATAGAGCTAGCATATGACCTTCCAATTGCACTACTGGACCCCAAAGATACAGATGTAGTGAAAAGAAGGGCCATATGTATCCCAATGTTCATAGCAGCAATGGTCACAATCGCCAAACTGTAGAAAGAGCCAAGGTGCCCTCCAACAGATGAATGGATAAAGAAGATGTCCATATATACAATGGAATATTATGCCCCCATCAGAAAGGATGAATACCCAACTTTTGTAGCAACATGGACCGGATTAGAAGAGATTATGCTGAGTGAAATAAGCCAACTAGAGAGAGTCAAGTATCATATGATTTTACTTACTTGTGGAACATAAGGAGTAATATAGAGGATAATAGGAGAAGGAAAAGAAATGGGAAGTGGGGTAAATTGGGGAGGGAGACAAAACATAAGAGACTTTGGACTCAGAAACAAACTGAGAGTCTTGGAGGAGAGAGGGTGGAGGGATGGGCGAGCCTGGTGGTGGGTACTGAGGGCATGTATTACATGGAGCACTGGGTGTGGGGCATAAACAATGGATCTTGGAACACTGAAAAAAGTTTTAAATACATAAATAATTAATTTTTAAAAATAAAATAAAATAAAACAACCATCTGCCTTGAAACCCACTCCCTCTCCTCCCCCACCCCCCACAAAAAAAAAAAAAAAAAGCTGAATTCAAGGTAAAGGTGTTTTTGGACCACAATACCAATGTATTTCACTCATGGGAGAAAGAGTATGTAAGTCTAAAAGTTTTAAAATAAACATAAATTTGAAGTTATAAAAAAAAATTTGGTGTTCTATGTTTTTGTTTTGAACTCTGGCATCATGAATTAACCTTATTAACATATTTACCATTCCAGAATATCAAGCCATTGATCTGTTCTCTTTAAAACACCCTTTTCTAAGTCATCTGAATTAAGTCACAAATATTTTTAAACACAAAGACACTACTAATGAATAGAAAGCAAATGTTCCTTTAAAGAATGTAATATAGGGCACCTAGGTGATTCAGTTGATTAAGTGGCTGCCTTCGGCTCAGGTCGTGATCCCAGAGTCCTGGGATCGCATACTGCACTGAGCTCCCTGCTTAGCAGAGAGCCTGCTTCTCCCTCTCCCTCTGCCTGCCTCTCTGCCTACTTGTGCCCTATATCCCAAATAAATAAATAAAATATTTTTTTCAAAAAAGGAATGTAACGTAGAATATATTTTTACAGCAGACTTGATGAAATAGAATTTCAGGACAAGAAAACATAATAGTCATTCTTCCCAGTCCTGGGTCATGTGCCAATTTCGTAATCATTCTTCTCTCTTCATCCAATTCTCAGATC
The DNA here is from genome assembly GCA_004023965.1 of Spilogale gracilis. Lineage (NCBI taxonomy): Eukaryota > Metazoa > Chordata > Mammalia > Carnivora > Mephitidae > Spilogale > Spilogale gracilis. The sequence goes on from PITA01005830.1 coordinate 1,454, forward strand.
CTGACTGCCAAGGGGGCAATAGCCATTGTCCTGTGACACCCTCCCCCTGAAGGCCACACACCTCAGACTTCAGTCTCCCAGCTCCCTGCCTTCCTGCTTTGGCTACCTGGTGCTGTCTACCTCTCATTTCACCCTCTTGGAGAACTCTTCAAGGACCTGAGGAGAAATGTGAAATTGCCTCATGGCCAAAGTAACTCTCCCCCAGGGTGTTCCTTTGGTACTTTCTACAACCCTCCAAGACTGCTCTTTTCCCAGTGGCCATCATAGTTTTCATCCCCAAAACACAGACTCCATGAAGAAGCAGTCCACATTTCTGAATCCTGTCTGTCATGCGCCAACACCGGTCTAATAGCAGTCTGTGTTTAGAATTGAACAAAATAGATGTTGTCTTTGGATTTGGGAGGGGTACCATCTTCTGAGGAAGAGTCTTACATAAAGCAACAGGAAAAAATAGGAGAGTGCAATGTAGGTTATGGAGCAGGAATCCAGGGTGCCGGGGGTGAGAAGAGCAGGACAGGCAGAGTCTGACTGAGGGTTTGGCAAAGTCTCTGAGGAGCCAGCATTTACCTTGAGGCCCAATATGGCTGGGATGATTCAGGTGATTCAGGTCTGAGGGAAACACAACTGTGTGGGGGAAGTGTGGGGCCCCTGGGGTTGGAGCGGCCGGGCCGAGGACACGGGAATGGAAGAGAGTCTGGGGTCGAGAAGCCGTGGAGCCTTAGAGGCCACATTAGGGATTTTGTATTTGTATCCTCAAGGTAAACCTAAACCTGAAGGTTTAGGCAGGAGATGAATGTGATTTGTGTACCTAAGTACCGTGTGTTTACTGGTTAGTATTGAATATTTATAAATCAATAAATGAATTAAATATACACAATGAATCAACAATACAGTTCTATGCCATTTTAGTGTTTTATCAACTCTAGGTGATTAGATGAATCTGATAGAACTTGTTCTTAGGAAACAAAATGGGATCTTGTTGACTTTCAGCCACTCACTATTCATTTTTCTCTTTCTACCAACCCTTCATTTTCTTTTAGGTAAAACATCTCCCCATTATGGGGATTCTTGGTGGCCAGCTCTCCCTTAGCCAAGAGGCAGGTTCCAGTGGAACTCCTCTCCTGGAACTTAGAGTCTTCAGCAGAGTAAAAGAGAGGATGGAGGAAATGTTGGAAGAAATTTGTTTCAGCCATGTCAAGCTTAATGCATGTATTTCAGGCTCCAGTGTGTCCCCCAGTTGCCATGCTTCCCATCCTCATTTCAAGCCTGAGTCTCCAGTCTCTCATTTTCTTCCCAGTAAAAGTCTCCCGCCCCTGCCGTTCATCCACTTTTTTTTCTTAAAATGTTCAGTGTTGGTTTTTGTCATTCGAAATAGAAGAATCCTAATGGAATGAAAACTCCTATTTTTATCATTAGGTGGAGATTGTATTTTGGTTTCAAGTTTTTAGAACTTCTCTTTGGATGTGTGACTTGCTCATTTCCAAGCAAATAGAACTGTTGACCTTTTCTTTTTCTTCTCACAGCTGATGTTAGTAGTTGGAATGTGTCTTCTGGGCTGAAAGATTGGATATCTTTGAAAATAGTCAAGTCCTCTTTTCGGAGTCCTCAAATTTTCCTCAAAGACAAAACTAGTTTCTGAAAGCAGTTTTGTCTTTGTTGTATTGATTCTGCAAGTTTTGGTTGGAAACCATTCTCTTTGCCTTAACAACTATTTTCCAAATTATGTTCCACAAAACACTAGTGTTAATTATTACATAAATCTGAATATTAGTGAAGGCTCTACCCTTTCCTGGGATCTTAAAGAACACTGTAGCATCTTAAAGCATCAAAAAAACAAAAACAAAAAACAAAAACAAAAAATCACTACCCTCCAGCAAAGAAATCTGAGTATTTTCACAATGTTTCCCAAATGTGTCTGGTCATGCAAATCTTCTTCCTGAAAAATGTACTAAAGAAGCAGCATTATGTGGAACCTACTTTGAGAAGCGCTGTTTTTGAAAATCAAAGCAAAAGTGGGGTTTTTCCATTTTGTCTGTGCCATCTGTTCATATTTCTTTGGCAGTAGGTTTATTCCTTTTCTTGTTTTTCCTGCTTTAAATACTCCTTAGACATTCTTTTTGTTATTGTCCTTTTTAGAATTTATAAAGGCCTCTATCCCTCCTAGCACACACTATTCTTTGGATTTATTCTAGAGATGGCTCTGAGATGCCTCTTAACATGAATGCCCATCAATGGGTTCTGTTTCACTTATTTCTCTGAGTTTGACTCTTCTGAGGGTCCCTAAAATTGGGAATGATATGGTAGAGGGAAAAGTCAACATTTGGCCCCTGCATTTTGCCTGTATCTTACACACATGCACATGGGAACATCCAAACATACACAAATATACATCAGAAAAAGCACAGTCCATTTGCGAAGTTTCCTTAAAGACCTCCAGACAATCCAAGCTGAGATAAAAAATGTGCATGGTTCTGTGGGGACAGACCATTGTTCTGCTGGCTGATCCAGTAAGAGCATGAAGGCAAAGTCAGGGGCCCTAGAAAAAGGTCAGGTTGGACAGGAGGAGGGGCAGGAGCCAAAGATTAGCAATGATGGCTGTGACCCTGGTCTAAGAGATGACAGCAAAGCAACTAGTGTCTTTCACTCTTCATTCACTCACTAATTCATTGAACTAACATTTTTCAGTACTCATTCAGTAAAGGCATTCGCCTTGGTTCCTGCCTTCAAAAAACTTACTGTTGCAAATGACAAGATTTTATTTCTTTATGGCCAAGCAGTATTCCATTTTGTGTGTGTGTGTGTGTGTTTGTGTGTGTGTGTGTGTGTGTGTGCGCGCGTGTGTATCTCCCAGTTGCTTTATCCATTCATCCATCTATGGACACTTAGGTTATTTCCATATTTGGGTTATTGTAAATAATGTTGCAGCAAACATAAAGGTACAGATATTTTTTTTGATTAGAGTTTTCATTTTCTTTGAGTAAATACCCAGTAGTGAAAGTATTGTATCATAGGGTAGTTCTATTTTTAATTTTTTCAGGAGCCTCCATACTGTTTTCCACAGTGGCTGCACTAATTTACATTCCCACCAACACTGCATTTCTCCACATCCTTGCTAACATTTGTTATTTCTTGTGTTATTGGTGTTGGCCATTCTGAGAGCTGTGAGGTCATAGCTCATTGTGTTTTTGATTTGGATGTCTCTGCTGATGAGTGATACCGAGCATCTTTTCATGTCCCCATTGGCCATTTGTATGTCTTCTTTGGAAAAATATTTGTTTAGACCCTTCGCCCATTTTTTTAAAAGATTTTATTTATTTATTTGACAAAGAGAGACACAGCAAGAGAGGAAACACAAGCAAGGGGAGTGGGAGAGGGACACGCAGGCTTCCCGCAGAGCAGGAAGCCCGATGTGGGGCTCAATCCCAGGACTCTGGGAACATGACCTGAGCCAAAGGCAGGCGCTTAACGACTGAGCCACCCAGGTGCCCCCCTCCACCTATTTTTTAAACAGATTATTTTCCTATTATAAGTTGTTTCAGTTCTTTACATATTTTGGATATTATTAGATATATAATTTACAATATCTTGCCATTTGCAACAACATGATACCCTAAATGAACTAAGTCAGAGAAAGACAAAGACCACAAGACAGAGACTTCCATTATATGTGGAATCTAAAAACAAAACAAAGGAATAAGACAAAACAAAACTCACGATACAGAGAACAGATGGGTGGCTGCTACAGGGGAGGGGAGGGGCTCAATGGGTGAAAGGGATCAAGAGGTACAAACTTACTGTTATAAAATAAATAAGTCATGGGGATATTATATACTGCATGGTAACTACAGTCAGTAATATTGGACTACATTTGAAAGTTGCTAAGAAAGTAGATCTTGAAAGCTCCCAACATAAGAAAAATATTTTTCTGTAACTCTGTGTGGGGATGTGTGGTAAATAGACTTACTGTGGTAATCATTTTATAATGTATACAAATATCGAGTCATTATGTTGTACATCTCAAACTAATATAATGTTTTTTGTCAATTCTATTTCAATAAAAAATGTATTGTTATGTTGGGTTACTGGGCATCCAAATAAAAAATGTGCAATAGAGGGGCACCCAGGTAGCTCAGTCGGTTGAGCAGCTGCCTTTGGCTCCAGTCATGATCTCCAGTTCCTGGGATTGAGCCCCGCATCAGGCTCCTTGCTCAGTGGGGAGTCTGCTTCTCCCTCTGCCCCTGCTGCTCATGCTCTCTCTCTCACTCTCTATCACAAAAATAAAATCTTTTTTAAAAATGTGCAGTAGAATCTGCAAGTGTTACATTAGAAGTAAGAACAAAGTGCTTTTCTGCATTACTTACATATTTAGATACGTTCTCTAACTTAAGTTTGTGTTGCTCTAGAAATACATTATTCATTTCATGAATGTGCTTTCAATTTTCCCTACTAGCTCATGTTCATTCATGTTCACTGCTTTATAGCATTTTTATAGCATTGCATTGCAAAATATAATACAAAATTCAAATTACCATAAATATTTGTTGCTAAGTCAAATATCCATCCTATTGATGAATTTTTAGGTAATTTTATTTTTTTTGCAATGCTGCAGTGCTGTTCTCATGTACAGCTGATGGGTGTGAAATGTTCCTAATTGTGGTTTTAACTTAAGTTTCCCTGATTGCCAATGACGTTGGGCATCTTTCATTTGTTTATTGGCCATTTGGGATCCTATAAATTCTTTTATACTTTCTTTCCATAAAATATAGTACAGGACTGTGTCTTCAGCACACCTTCAGTGAGTACCTACCAGGGCAAAGTACTTTGATGATCTCACACTAGTATTTTCTAAATTAGCCTCCCTGAAGCCCAGTTTTGCAAGTGAGTGGGTTCTGAGAATAGTTGTTTTTCTGCGGGCCCAATGTCTATGATGCATTTGGTGGGTCCATTGACTTATAACACTCCCTAAACCTCACTATGGGGGGGGCGGGCTAGTTGGCCTTCATTGCCTTGAGAAGGAGAGCCCAGCTCTGTTAGGCTGGAGCATTGCCAAGTCTCACCATTCCTCTCCTTGGGGCTCTAGACCGACCCTGAGTTGCTGGCTAAGGTTCTACTCCAAAAAGATGCAGCATTTGCAAGTATGTCATTAGTTCCCTGCTAACTTGAACCACCCTGCCATGGAGCCCTTGGCTGACATGCCCTACCTATCACCCGGACCCCCTTAGGTATCAGCATTGGATGTAATTACATTTTTTATTCCTCCCCTTTGAACATTAACTTGGACCACTGGCCAGCATCTGTGGAGATCAGAGCCACAGCCAAATCCTGTTCCTGAGCCTGGTTCCAGCCTCCACTTCCTCCGTCCTTTTTCCTCTGTTATTAATGTCCTCATTAAATGGAATTGTTATTGATTTGTTCTTTTAAGCAAATAGAACTTATTTTGCTTCTGTGAAAGCTCCTTCTTCAAGGCCAAAAAATAGTGGTGGGCAAGTCACAAAGAAAGAAAGTGTAACATTGAATCCCTCCTCTCCAGTCTCCTCTCTGGACTTTTTTTGCTTTCTGGCAATCAAATATTTCAAGTCAAGTTAGATACTTATTTAAAATCATTTTGGGGATGCTAGGGGTGTCTGGGTGGCTCATTTGGTTAAGTGTCCAACTCTTGGTTTCGGCTCAAGTCATGATCTTGGGGTTGCGAGCTCTACGCTCAGCGGGGAGTCTGCTTGAGACTCTCTTTCTCCCTCTGTCCCTCCCTTGCTCACACACACTCTCTCTCTCTCAAATAAATAAATGAATAAAGTCTGGTAAAAAATAAAATAAAATCATTTGGGGGATGGTAGGCAAGAATCATTATTAAAATTTTAGCAAGAAAATAATCAAGTCTGATATTTCAATAGATTTTCTTATTTTAGGTCAGCATATTTCTAATTTGGGTATGTGGAAATGCTCTGGCATTTAGTTTACAAAATAGGCCATTCACTAAGAGAGTTATGTAGACACCAAGTCCTGTGGAACATAACAGCTCGGGGAAGCAAGCGACTTTCTGCCAAGCTCACCGCAGGCAACCAAACATGGCCCAGTTCTGCACCAGAGGAGAAATAATAATTCTCTAACCCTGTACCTCCTTCTTCTATCAGTATGCACACAACTGTATCCCCAGCTTCTGCTCTTCACTCCTCTTCTCCCACCCCTTCATTTCCGGGGCCTGACTATACTGTGTGATCTAAATTGTCTAAGAGTATGTCAGGCATATTCCAAAATTCCGAGAAAGGAAAAACACTGTTCCTTTAGGAAATGTTATTTTCTGTTGCCCCTTGGAACAAATAATTTACTAACTCAAAGTAGCTTTTATAATATATCTTAGATAAAAAATCAAGTTGCATATTAAGAAGCATTTCAGGGAGAATTTTATCACCACAAATCACTAGTCATATTTTATTGCTTTGACAGAACAAGTGAATAAGAAGTAGTCGTTCTCTTAGGGCGCCTGGTGGCTCAGTCAGTGAAGCATCTGCCTTTGGCTCAGATCATGATCCTGGGGTCCTGGAATAGAGTTCCGCATCGGGCTCCTTGCTCCTCGGGGAGCCTGCTTCTCCCTCTGCCAGCTGCTCCCCCTACTTGTGCACTCATTCTCTCTTTCTGACAAATAAATAAATAACATTTTTAAAAATATTTTATTTATTTATTTATTTGACAGAGAGAAACCCAGCTAGAGAGGGAACACAAGCAGGGGGCGTGAGAGGGGGAGAAGCAGGCTTCCCGTGGAGCAGGGAGTCGGATGCAGGGCTCGATCCCAGGACTCAGGGATCCTGACCCGAGCCAAAGGCAGATGCCCAGTGACTGAGCCATCCAGGTGCCCTTCAAAAAATAAAATCTTAAAAAGAAAAGAAAAGAAAGCTATTGCTTCGTTATAGATCTTTTGTAAGCATAGCGTGTGGGACAGCTGTAACATAAACTGTTTCAGCCATTACCATCCTGTTGTCTTTATGGGTCGTTCCTACTTGTCCACTATTACACACACAATGCTAGGATGGATGGTTTTGCAAACCCGTGTTCTCACAATTGTGAATATGTCTTTAGCTTAAATTCCTAGAGGAAACCGTAGGGTAAAGTCTATGCACAGTGTGTGTGTGCGTGTGTGTGTGTGTGTGTGTGTGTGTGTGTGAGAGAGAGAGAGAGAGAGAGAGAGAGAGAGAGAGAGGACAAACTGCCATCAGAAACGATGTACAAACTTTCATTCCGGATGTAGGAGAGCACACGCTACCACATACGTGCTGAGACCAGGTTTAATTTATCTTTGTGAAGTTACCCATCTGACAGCGGAAAAATAATAGGTTATTACTGTTCTGATGATATGTTGTAGCTGTTCATGCTGCACACCAAATATTTCTGACTTTTCACACCCTGATCCCATTGTAGGATTCAATTTCACAGCCTTTGAGGCTAGGTGATCTGTTCTGATCACTGAGTTGTGAAGACACATGGTATTGATCACTCTGGACTGAGGATTTCATTGCCAGCGCGAGACCTACAGAGCTGTCTTTCACTCGGGCTATTGGTTACCAGCGATAACATTCCAGAAACTGGCCCGGTTCAAATAACTGATTACCATGGACATGCCATATTAATCAATTTCATGGAACAAAGCCTCCAGCTAAACCGCGAAAAATATAAGCAAAAAAGAAAGCTTGGTTGTGTTAAGCCACTGGGATTTGGAGTTGAGTCTTACTGTAGCATTACCTAGACCATCATGACTGATGCATTAAACATCTTTGATCTTGCTGAAATTAAACACATTTTCCTGGGGTGCCTGGGTGGCTCAGTCGGTTAAGCATCTGCCTTCAGCTCTGGTCATGATCCCAGGGTCCTGCAATGGAGCCCCATGTCAGGCTCCCTGCTCAGCTGGGAGTCTACTTCTCCCTCTAACCCTCCCCCCACCCTGCTCTTGATCTCTCTCACTCTTTCTCAAACAAATAAAATCTTAAAAAAAAAACCAAACACATTTTGCTATATTTATTGACCACCTGTGCTTCCTTTGTTGTGACTTTTCTGTTCATGTCGGTGCATGTGAACTTTTTAAGTTTACATTTGTCACACATTTGTCAAGGCCGAGCCTGATCCCCACCGAAAATGAAGGGAGAGTGGTGAGGTCTATGAATTACAACATGAAGTACAGAGCTAGACAACAGCCTTTTTAAAGGGTTTTAAGTGACATGTTTTCCTTTCAGTGATAATGTCAAAAAGTTAATATAAACATATTCCAGAGCTTTGAATGGCCTCTTTATAGCTGAGGGATGTTATTTACTTTCATGACCCGAATGGTTTTGTAGGGTGTTGGGTACACCTACTTGACACACAGACTCCTAAATAAAGAACAAATGTGAACTCAAAACGTAAATCATGTGTTTGTACCAGGTCAGGACCAGGTGATGCTCCAGCATATGGGCCACTGAAGACCAGAGGTGTCAGAGCAGAGTAAGTGGAGGAACCAGTGGGAGAACTGAGACATCGCCCAGCCCGACATCCACATGAGTAGGATCAACTCAACAGAATCTAGCACAGCCCTCAGCACTATTTTTATGTTGTCACTTATCTCAGTTATGATCCTTTGCTCTCAAACAACAGAAAGAGATTCTGGCTAACTCATGCAATAACGAACTGATTGGAATAATACAAAAAAAATGCAGAATTGGAAAAAGAAAACCAGTCTCAAAAAGAACCAAACCAGGATAACTCCAAGGATCTCTACATCAGGAAATCCTGGAATAGGACATTTTGGAGGCTGGTAACAAGATGATTCTGCCCCAGACACCTTCCAACTGCATGTCTGTATGTTCTGGACTCAAATTCCCGCGTTCATTTGGGTCACATGCCCATCGTATGCTGGGGTGGGAGAAGGGAAGTCATAGGGGACTTCAAAATGCTCAAGTCATCCAGATGCCTGATGGAAATAAAGGGTTATATATTCTCAAAGAAATTGTGAGATCTCAAGGTCCATTCCTAGAGGGCTTGAGGGACCCAAGCCTCCCTGGGCAGGGGAGTGCATGAGGCCTCTTCCTTATTTTTTTTTCTTTAAGTAGGCCCCACACTGGGTGCGGAACCCAACATGGGGCTTGAACTCACGACCCTGAAATCACCCTGAGATCAAGACCAGAGCAGCTGAGAACAAAGAGTCTGTCACTTAACCAATTGAGCCACCCAGGTGCTCCAGAGCCTCCCTCTTACAAAGATTCTTCCTTGTAAAAGAAAGGAAACAGATGAACATCCAGAGAGGTATTCAGGGAGGACATAAATGACAGAAGAATGACCTATAGACTTAAGGAGAATGTGAATAAAGGAAGCACTCCTTGGTGAAATGGATGATGGAGAGGGGAGTAGATAGGCTTGTTTCTGGCTAAATGGGGCCTCATGATGTTGGAGTTACTTTCAAAGAAATAGCCACCTCCGGAAAAATAAAATCGAACGAAATTTCATTCTTTGCTTACTCTTTTGATAAAATATTAAAGTTGGGGTAGATTTTTTAATATACAATAAAACCCTTTGAAATATACTTCAGACAACTTTTTTTTAAAGATTTTTTATTTATTTATTTGACACAGAGAGAGATCACAAGTAGGCAGAGAGGCAGGCAGAGAGAAAGGAGGAAGCAGGCTCCCCACTGAGCAGAGAGCTCGATGTGGGCCTCAATCCCAGGACCCTGAGATCATGACCTGAGCCAAAGGCAGAGGCTTTAACCATTGAGCCACCCAGGCGGCCCAGACAACTTTCTTATCACTAAGTTCTCTTCTGTGCTCTGCAGTAGCTTCCCTCAAATTCATGTTCTTCACTGTCTCTCTGTTTCAGAAAGCTCTCCTTGACACTTTTCCTTCATTTGAGCCTCGTTTTATTATTATGGATATCAACCAAGCGTCTTTGGATTTTTAAAATTTTTTTTTTACTTTACCCTATTTCCTCTATTGTCTACAGCAAAGAAGCACCCAGATAGTGACCTAGAAACCAATGGGAGCAGGGGGTGGCTAGAAAACGGGTGGACCCTGTAATTTAATCATTTCCCTGTAACACTAACTGTGTGTCACTGACATTTTTCATTTTCATTTAACTCAATATTTAGTAATATCCCTCATGACTTCCTTTTTTGGCCATGGGTTATTTAGAATTATGTTGTTTAACCGGAAACTAATATAACACTGTATGCTAATTATACTGCAATTAAAATTAAAAAAAAAAAAGAGAGAAACACACATTTTTTAAATTTAAAAAAATTTTAAAAGAAGTATGTTGTTGAATTTCCAAATATTTAAGGCTTTTCCTGATACCTTTCTGTTGTTAATGTCTGGCTTATTTCTGCTATTGCTGAAAAGCATATACATATATTTTTAAATTCTCTTTTGGGAGTGTTTTATAAGGTCAATTAAGTAAATTCGGTTGATCTCTAAATAAGTGCAATCTACCTTCAAATAATAATATATCCTGTAACAATATATTCCCGATTCACACCTCCCATCTCTTGTGGTACCATGGTGCTACATTTTCCTTTACATGTGTTGTGTACAATTCTATTGTGAAACTATTTAGTGAAACTATTTTTGTTTTAGTAAGTCATCTACCATTTTAGAGAAAATAGAGCTTAAAAAATGTTCACATTTGCCTTCATTTATATCATTTCTAACACTGTTTCTCTGGGCAGATCTAAGTTTCTGTCTCGTATAACACCACTTCCTTCTGAAGAAATGCCTTTAAGATTTCCAGGAGTACAGGATTGCTTATAATTCATTCTTCCGGTGTGCGTTTGTTGGAAAAAGTCTTTACTTACCTTTCATTTTTGAAAGCTATTTTTGACAGTTGTGTTCTCTTGGTATATTAAAGATGGCACTCTGCAGTGCTCTGGCTTGTATCGTTTCTGATGAGAAGACTGCTGTAATACTCGGATCATCTGCACAATGTCTTTTTTCCTCCGGCTGTGTTAGAGATTCCTCTTTATCCTTGGTTTTCAGTGGCTCAGTAGGATGTGTTTAGGTGCTGGTTTGTTGTGTGTGTGGACCAGCTGTGTGTTATAGCAATGCATTTCAAATGGTGGCACGCATATGCCTCTCCCAGGAATCTTGTTAAAACACAGCCTTGATTCTCAGGGCTGCACCTCAGCTGGAGTGTCTGCATTTCTAACACGAAGCCAGGCAAAGGCCGCGTAGGCAAGGCGTTGGAGCACTAGGAGGGTAAGAGAGCAGAGGAACTCACGTGGCAACGGTTTCTGATTTTTTGCCTCTCACTGGTCAGATTCATCCAGTGGGGTGTGACTACTCCCCCATCGTCCTGAGAGGTTCTGACTGCCCCTTCAGGCAGCCACTGAGGAAGCCTAGCCTGTCTGGCCCTGGGTGTGAAAGATGCTGCTCCCACAGCCCCGGAGGCCACAGAGTCTGGGAGGCTGAAGCAGCCGTGGGTATTAGCAAAGGGGAAAGGGCCGCCGTCCTGTGAGGGCCGTGCAGCAAAGGCAGGCAAACAGCAGGGTCAGAGGACTTAGCACTCTTAGAAAAAAGCATCTCTTTTCTGAAGCAACATGCCGATCTTCTTTATTTCATCATTGTACATGAGCTTCATGAAAGCAGGGGTCTCTCTTGTTAGAACCTATAGCGGTGGTTAGCACCCAGTATACAGTAGTAATGTTCCCGAGTGAATATACGTAATGGGAGCTGAAGAATACGAGCTGCTCAAAATAAATTGGGGGCAGGAGAGACAAAAAGAGGGGTGGAGAAAGAGATCGTCTATTTTACTTCATCTTCCTTGTCCTATGGAAGGGTCGCTGTGCCACACAAAGGGAGGCAGACAGCAAATTAAAAGAGAAACAGAAGAACCAGTGTTTTGGCTTTGATATTGGCAGATAATTTCAGGGCTTTTCAAGGATAATTTTTGACAAATGCCATTTTTTGCCTTAGGCACTGGCATTAGAGATATAACTGTATTCTGAAATAGGGTTTCTCACACTTATGGAAAGATTGGCCTATAGAGGGTGCTAGCTCACTTCCAAAAAACAAAAGTAAATGCCTAAACTTTCACTGGGTCTAGGAAAGAGTTTGCAGAGCAAACCCGGAAGCAGCTTCCTTAAGAACTAAAGAAAGAGGGGACCTGGGTGGCTCAGTGGGTTAAAGCCTCTTCCTTCAGCTCAGGTCATGATCTCAGGGTCCTGGGATTGAGGCCCACATCAGGCTCTCTGCTCAGTGGGGAGCCTGCTTCCTCCTCTCTCTCTGCCTGCCTCTCTGCCTACCTGTGATCTCTCTCTCTGTCAAATAAATAAATAAAATCTTTTAAAAAGGGAGAGAGAGCTAATGAAACATTTAAATTTGCGACGTTTTGCTTCACGACTGAAGTTTAAGAAAAAAGGAAAGCTACCTGTGAAAAGGCCAGAAGCTTTCAAAGACCTCTGGCTGGGGAAAAGAGGAGAAACCAGGCCAGGAGAAGCATCTAGAAAAAAATACTGTATGTTTCGTGAAGAAGAAAGCTGAGGCTGGGAGAACTTGCAAGTCCGAGAGGTGAGACGGGCGGGTCTCTGCCAAACTCTACCTGCACTCGTCGCCCAGAAGTGCGGCCTTCTGGGACTGGTGTGAGGTGTCCGCAGACTGTAAATGGAAGGGGGAGGAGTGTTCTTCTGACAGCTGTTGAGCTAAGCACGTCATTCTTCAAACTGACACTAGTATCAGGACTCCGCAAGGATTAAGGGGAGGAAGAACCACTTGGATGTTTTGAAATATGTACTTGGTCACTGTGGGCTTAAGTAGGAAGCACAAGCAATCCTGGTAGGAGGGAAAAGTCTCTTCAAGGTTTGCATCTGCAAATAAATCTTCAGAGAAGGAAATGTAACCCCCCAGTGAGTTCTCGTGAAAACTTTTGAGCCCTCTCGATGAGCAGCAACAGTTGAGGCAGCTTTGATGGTCCAGAGCTGAACTCAAGGTAGAGGTTCTAGCCTTCATAGTCCAGTGATCGGATGCAAATTTTCAAGGAAGAGCTAGATTCAAAAATCTGTCAGAGGTGTGACACACATGATTATGTACATTCCTTTTGACCGGCGACTGTCCTTGCTTTTGTCAGTTCAAGGTGGACCAGTCACTTTACTGTAATGCTCAATGGCTAAACTTTAAACCAAATCAATAAAGGACAAGGAATGAGTCTGCAAAAACAATCAGCCACGTCCCTCAATTTAATTGTAAAATCAATCAAGTCAGTTTTCTGGCACCATGTAGGGCAAACATCTATTTTACCAGTGAACAATCTTATTGATGGAGTGATTCATTTGGAATACATAACTGCAGTCTAGGATTTAAATTAACGAAACCGGTTTATCTTTCAAACACATTTTTTTCCCAAGATTCTGAAGTCAGTTTCTTTTCCTCTTCTAACCTTTCTTCCGTGATTATTTTTAATCATTAGCCATGTATTCAAGGTAGAAAATCTATTTAAATGCTTAAAAGCCAACGGAAACCTTACCTAAGCCTAAATACCAGCAAGTAAGGATAGAGAGGTACCGATTATGGAGGTCCTGCTGGGAGTCACTTTATACCTTATCTTATTTTGACCTCAAAACAACTAAATAAGACAAGTACTGTTAGCTCCATGTCATGATCAGGATTAACAATTCCAGGCCACAGAACGAGGAGGTAATTTCAATGAGTGAAGAAGCAGGTGGGGTAAGAAGATCAGTTTTTACAGGCAGAGGAAGGATACCCTAGAGGAGGTCCAGCCCTTTGGGGAGATGCAAACAATGTTTCCAGCTCCCATTTCTCAAGGGAACCTGGAAGATTTATGTGAGCCCTCTGATTTAAAAAAAAAAAAAAAAATGGTGGTAACTAAATAAAAGAAATATTTCCAGTGCTATGTGGACCAGATAAAAGAAATCTGGGGCTGAATCTGGCCCAAGGACTGCCATCTGGTTATGTCTGGTAGTGGGGTAAAAATAAGGCTTGGGAAGGTGATGTCACCATGCCGCACGGCAGTGGCAGGTGACAGGCAAGCGCTTTCCAGAGCCCAGGATTCATTCTCAGCTAGAGACGCATGTTGCTGATGGGTTACGTCTATGAGTCCTTTTAAAGTACACAAATGTAGCAAAATCCTTGTTTGTTTGTACAAGGTAAACAAAGGCAAGTAAACATTGGTTTCTGAAGGGAGTCAGCCTCAGGGCTGGACCTCCTCTAAGGTATCCTTCCTCTGCCTGTAAAAACAGGCAAATAAAAAACAAATTCGGATTTGGGAAGGAGAGGCTTTATTCAAAAGGATTACTGCTAAGCAGAAGACAGGAACTGTGTAATAGAGAAAAAGCTCTGCGTGTAAGGTCTGCAAGTGTCTCAAGTGTTAGAAAGTGTTTCTTACCAGGAGAAGGGTAAACAAGAGCTGGGTGGGGGACAGGGTGGGAGAGCGGGCCAGAAAATGCCTCAGCCTGAGGCCCGCCTGTCGGGGGCACACCCCAAAGATGGCGCCGAGCACATGAAACAGCTCCAGGAAGCGCCAGCCCTGAAGATCACGTGACCGCATGCCTCATACGAGGGTCCGTGCTCAGTGCGTGATCACCGGACACGACCAATGCCTGCTGGCCGTGCAGTCCATGCCCCACGTGATCTCCTCTCTGATTGGCTGGGATACTATATTAAGGAGGGGCCTCAAGGATGGGCTGCTTGCTGGCTCTTGCTGAGGATGGACCAAAATTCAGGGACCTGGAACTAGGAGGAAAGCTTAACCAACATTTGGTTGAAAAACACTTTGTGCCAACTGGTCAGTGGGGGACAAGCTCAACTAATCATTTCTGAGGCAAAGAGCAAGAATAGGGATGGGTCTATCTATGTGTGACCTTGTGATAGGAAAGCAAGGGGGAGATTCCGGAGTGTTCTGCAAGTCTTGTGAAAAGGGGTATTTCTTGCAGTAAGCCATTTTCCTGACACAAAAGGGTGAGGGTCTTTCTTGACCTTCAGGTAAAACTCAACATGGTCCAAACCTAGCACAAGATAGACAAAGGCTGAGGGTAGGATCGTTGGGATATTATGTTATCCACAGGAAAGAGAGAAGGAAGGAAGCTAGGAAGGTTCTGGTTTCTTGCACAGAGGAGCAGCTGTTGTGGACTGGGGACTACTGTTCCCAGGGGAGCACAGTGCTGTCATGGTTTGCTGGAGGCAGAACTGTGGGGAGTGACGTCAGCTCTGCCACTGCCCTGTGAGCAGGCACAGCACTGGCAGGTCACAGATCACTGGTCTCTGGTCCCCCAGATCCCTGCAAGTGATCTGGAGCCATTGCAGAATCAAGGAGCCAAGAGAAAATGTGGGACACAAAAGATTCCTTGGGCTCCATTCACAACAATCTCTATGGCCATCTTGAGCCATCAAGAATGACTCCCCAAAATTTCAGGAATTGGTGATAGGGACTTGTGAAAATAATATGTTTTCTTTTCATTACCATCAACTGTACCTCACTCTGTCCCAGGTTGAGGTGACCTGGGAGATAATGTTTGTTGTGCTAATGTTTATAGAAATGCTCACATCCTTTGTATGCAAGTCAGCCACTGGGAATGGTTCTTTTTTTCTTTTTTTTTTTAAGAAATAGTTCCCTGGGGCAATTTGCCTTTCTTTTCTTTTTCTTTTCTTTTTCTTTTTTTTTTTTAAGATTTTATTTATTTGACAAAGATAAACACAGCTAGAGAGAGAACACAAGCAGGGGGAGTGAGAGTGGGAGAAGTAGGCTTCCTGCAGAGCAGGGAGCCCGATGTGGGGCTCGACCCCAGGACCCCAGAATCATGACGGAAGCCGAAGGCAGACACTCAACGACTGAGCCACTCAGGCGCCCCTGGGAATGGCTGTTAAGTGAACTTTTATTTCATCAGATTCTCCTCTTATTTAACTTGATTTCATCCCTACCATTCAACTCAGCATTTATTGTCCTGGTCTTACATCCTAAAGAATGGAGAACTGTCTTTGAAGTGGACATGAGAAGCATCACCCCAAACAGACTACCCATTTATCGTTGAAAGTTTAAAA
>PITA01005830.1:17554-106599 GCA_004023965.1 Spilogale gracilis
AAAAAAAAAAAAAAAAAAAAAAAAAAAAAAAGAAAGTTTAAAACAACAAACACAACAGAAATGCTCTCCACGGTACTGAACATCCTGGAGGTCTTCTTATTATTTGGTTTTTGTTTTTGTTTTGTTTTGTTTTTAGGTCTTCCTATTGTTTAAGGGAGTAAAAATTGTTGTCATTCTCGTAAATAAGCTAACATCTTCTGTTCGGCTGGCAATAAAGGTAACACTCTTAAAATCCAAGTACGCCCTCAATTTGAGTCACTTAATGTCCGAGACAGCACTGTCTCATAGTAATGTGATCTAAAAACACGTGTCATTTGAAATGTTGTATGTCGTAGTAGCGGCCACATTTTTTTAAAAAAAGATAGCAACAGGGACGCCTGGGTGGCTCAGTTCGTTAAGCGACTGCCTTCAGCTCAGGTCATGATCCTGGAGACCCAGGATCGAGTCCCACATCGGGCTCCCTGCTCGGTGGGAAGCCTGCTTCTCCCTCTCTCACTCCCCCTGCTTGTGTTCCCTCTCTGGCTGTGTTTCTCTGTCAAATAAATTTAAAAAATCGTTAAAAAAAAAGAAGATAGCAACAGACAAAATTAAATTATCAACTTAATACATTTCATTTAGCCAAGTATATAAAAAATATTATCACTTCAGCAGGTAAGCAATATAAGATTATTAATGAGATATTTTACATTCTTTTTTTTCCTTCATACGAAGTTTCTAGTGTATATTTTACATTTTTTGATGCATCTCAATTCAGTTTTGCTGCTGAGGGGAATGAGGTTCTGCCACCCAAAAATATCTCACTTTGGTATAAGGATTATTTTGAACTAAAGGCAGTCGGGAATCAACAGATGCAGGAAAAGTTCTCTACTCTTCTTTATCTGCCTAAAAGCTGAGCCAGACATTCTCTTTTGTAAAGATGGCCTCTTCCCTGTGCCAGGAAGGGAAGGGCCACTGTTAGCACTGGAGATACGGAGATGAATTTGCAACATTAGGCCTTCCTAAGATAAACCTTCTCTTCCATACATTCCCCTGTATATTTGTTAGCCATTTCTCCATGACTTATCATCCCTTCAAGTACTAACCTTCCTTCATTAAAATGGTATATGAGCCCTCAAGTCTAACCTCTTCTTTGGGTTTCACTTCCTTTTCATGAACCCCTGTGCCATAAATCATAGCACAAATTCTGTTGCCTTTTAGCCTGCTAACCTATCTTTTGTTCATTTATTTTAGGGTCCCCAATTACTGAACCTAAGAGGGTGAAGATTTTATACTTCAAGCACCCAATAGTGTTGGTGCCTACAGTATTGGACACAGCAGGTCAAGGAGAATGATACATAGTATTGTTCTAATCTATACCTCATTTCCAATCCATAGTTTTGTTCTTATATAAAAACTATTCTTGTCAGGACTTCCTATGATTGAAGAAATTCAATATAAGCAGGATTGCATTTTATGGTAACAATTAATTGAGGCTATACTATCTCACTTTCACATCCTTAAAGTTTCTAGAGAACAAGAAAAAGGTCAGTCCTCTCTCAGATTCCTTCATATTTTGGTCCTGAAAAAACTGTTTTTAATAGCTTACTAAAAGGAAAAACGTAAAAAGTTAGTCTTAATTTAAAAATTATATGTATTATGACAGTAAATCATTATATTATTTTCAAGTACAAAATAAAATAAAATCTTCACATTTGGGAAAATATTTTTTTAAAAATAATATGTGGTTTTTATTTAACAACAAACAAAATAAGGCTAATTCAAAGTGAGGATCAGATTCAGAACTTGCTTGGATTTTCTATTATGTAATCGACCGTGGTTTCTAGCAGTACTTTCTTCCGGATCTAGGGTAGGCAAACTCTTCAGAGCCCAAATAAAATAACCACGTGTTCTGAAGTTAATTCAAAGTATCCATTATTATGTTATAAGTAGTAGAATATCCCATTTAATGGCTTTAATTATTTCAGATCTTTGAAACAACAAATGGATTTGATTAAACTATAATTTGCTTTATTAAAATTGAATTGAGGACATATGTTCTGGCACTTGGATTATTCTTCTCGAAATGAAAGATGCTTCCTTTTCCATCTGTATACTTTTTGGTCTTGTTTAAAATTTATACAAGCCCTTAAGACCTAAAATCTGAGATTAGGATTAGGTGTAAAATCACTACATCCTTGTCATTTTATTCTTCCCACCACAACACGTGTCAGATACAAAAATGAGTCGCCAGAACTTTCATCCTGCTTTTCTTCCTTGCGATGCTTTGCTACAGCTCTTGTCACCTCCTCTGAATGAAGACTTGCTGTGGCAATGAAATGAAAATAATATTCCCTTTTCTTTAACTAATTTTTACCCCAAGGGACATTTTTTCATTGTACATTTTCTGGTGAAGGACATGAAAATTCACCATAAACATGCCTGGTTGGACTTATGTTGCTATCAATTAAATATTGGCATGTTTTTTTTTTTTAAGAATTTAAAAAATATATTTAGAGAGAGAAAGAGCGGAGGGAAGGAGCAGAGGGAGAGGGAGAGAGAGAGAAACCCAGCAGACTCCACAGTGAGTGTGGAACCTGACGCGGGGCTCGATCTCATGACCCTGAGATCAGACCCGAGTGGAAATCAAGAGTCAGACGGTCAACTGACTGTGCCACCCAGGCACCCCTATCAATTAAACATTTGTAAATCAATGATCATATGAGTGAGGAGATGAATAGATAGAGCCATAACCCAGGATATAACAACTTCTAGGAAACTGGCAGCAGAATTAATACCCAGGTCCGGAAGGCTCTGAGTCACCAACCGCCCTTGCCCAGACTTACTGGTGCACTCTGTGATGACTATCCTCTGGAAGACTGTACAGAGGTAACTCTGCAAAAGGTTATGGGTGTTTGGCTTTAGCACAATTCCTCAAACAGCCTACAGGCCTGATACCATCTAGTGCAACTCTGCACTGCTCAGACTTTGTCACATCCCAAACACAAAATCGCTGGCAAGCTGCTACTTGGTTTCACTGGTACCTGATCTACTTGCCAAAAAACTAGAACTGTCCAGAAAAATGAGCATTTCCTTCGAGTAACCCTACTGAAAGTCAGGCCAACTGCACTGCGATGATCCCAGCCTTTTCTTAATCCTGCCTCTACCTCGGGAGTTTTAACCTGGAGACCGCAGACCCCTACTCAAACCATGGCTTTGAAATCCTGACTGTGAACTTCTGAAAGTAATGTGCCTATTTTGTTTTTTCCAACTTTTCTGCCAAGAGCTTCTAGTGGATTCTTCTGAGGACCCCTGCTCAAAGCAGATACTCATAAACCTGGAACAGAGGCAATGGAGAAAAGTCCATGGATGGAGAAGAGTCCATGGATGCCTGGCAGCCAGGCGCATGACTCAGATGCTTTGTGTCAAGAGAAGGGACACTCCTGGCCTGGTAATTTATATCAGCAGTGGGATGTCTTTTAGAGGGGAGACCTCAGTCCACTCCCTACAGAACCATCAACCATCCCAGGCTTTATGAATCAGAATTTTAGCTTTTGAAGACCTTGCAGAAGCAGTTTATCAAATGGCTGTACCTGGGTCTCTGCCACGAGTACACAGAGATGGCCACTGAAGTTACAAGCATCATCTTTTGATACAAACAGCAAAGGAGGAACTTGGCCACAGGGTGACTGCGCCGCCGGCACAGGGTGGAGTTCGCAGCCTGCAAGGAATGGGTGAGGCCACCCATCTGTAGATTAGGTTCAAAGTTTATCAAGGTTACTGAACCAAAAAACCATGGAGAAAAAAAAGACAACAGTTGTATTCATTTTTTATTCCAAATATTTACTGAGTTCACAAACAAGAGCAATTTATCTCCCTGAGAAGTTTTATGTGTCCATCTTGGCCCATGTCCTTTTCATTAAAGAGGCAGAGAGTGAGAACATATTATTTCAGCAAAATTAAGTTCAGTTTCACTTTTAATTAATTTAATTAATATGAAAAGCTACATGCTTTATTCTACATAATCTAATAAAAGGGAGAGTACCAAAGGGTGAATAATCATAGTTTATGATTTATTCCGGGAACATAAGGATGGTCTTAAGACAGAAATTTTAGCAATGTAATTCATGTTAATGGATGGAAGGACAGAAATCACATGCTTTTCTCTTATATATATGGAAAATAATATTTAAATATCGATTGTGAACTTTTGAAAAAGGTTGTTTAGGAAAATAGGAATAGAGCAAAATTTCCATAGCCTGTAAGGCTATCCAGGAAAACTCAGCAGCAAATTTAGTATTTATTGAAGAAAGATTAGAAGCATTTCCTTTGCGGTTGATAATAAAACTAGGTTGCCTTTTCTCCTCCTTACTTTCCATGTGATATTGGAAATCTTGGCCAAAAAAATAAATCAAGAGAAAGAAAAAATATAAAGATGGAAAGGACAGACAGTCAAAAAGGTTAAGTTGTCCTTCTTTAGATGATATAAATATTCATAGACAACCCAAAAGAGACTCAACAGAAAAACTACTGAGAGTTGGTGATGGAGCTCAGCAAAGGGTCTCGCTACCTTCCTGATTGTATTCACCTGGGACTGACTAATGAATAGGCACAAAGTCTTGGGAAAATCTTTAAAATTCTATGAAAGTACTGTTTTTAACATTTACATGTGCTTGCAAATCACCTGGGAATCTAATTTAAAAAGCAGATTCTGATTCTCTAGTTGCCGGAAGGGCCTAAGAGTTGGCATTTAGGTGAGGCTCATGCAGCTGGGCCATGGACCACACTTCAGATAGCACTGTACTGAAACAGTTAAAGAATAAATGGAGATACAAGGCATGATGATGTAGAGAAAACTAACCATTGTAAAGATTCTAATTCTCTCCAAAATAGTCTATGATTTTAATATAATTCCCACCAAAATCTCAATAAAATTTGGGATTCAATATTTGCTCAATTTACACGAAAAAAAATTACATTTTTTTCCAGAAAAAAAGAACAGATTGGGGGAAGGGAAATTCCTCTACCATATATTAAGAAACAAAACCAAGGTAATTAAGACACAATTTAGGAACAGCACAAGAACAAGTAATAAAACGGAACAGAATAGAGTCCAGAAACAGATCCCAGGATCGTGATCTATGAAAGAGGTGACATCAAAACTCGGTAGGGATAAACAAAAATAAAAACAAAACAAAACAACTACAACAAAACTTAGTAGGGAGAAGATAAATTGCTTGGTAAATGATGTGAAAAAAGAACTGACTCACCATATGGAGAGCACAAAAATTAGAATGCTACCTCACACGCACATGCATGCACACACACACACACACACACACACACACACACACACATACACACACACAGCAAAAGACCTGCATGGTCTATGTTTCGGGTTGGAACGGTTTAGGGCTTCTGATCCAGAGCCAAAAGCAGAGGCAATACAAACCCTTTTAGGCAAGTTGGCTTCCCACATGAGCACATGAGATGTGCCACTTACCTCCTTCATTTACTCTCTTTTGTCCTCGTAACTCATGGAAATTTCTCTGAGGTGCTCACAGTGAGTCGGTCCTCATATATGGTTCCAGTACACCATATTCAGAGTTTTCAAGATTTTTTAAAAATATTTTATTTATTTATTTGACAGAGAGAGACCACAAGTAGGCAGAGAGGCAGGCAGAGAGAGAGGAGGGAGCAGGCTCCCTGCTGAGCAAGGAGCCCGATGTGGGGCTCGATCCCAGGACCCTGAGATCATGACCTGAGCTGAAGACTGAGGCTTAACCCACTGAGCCACCCAGGTGCCCCAAGATTTTTTTTTTCAATAAAAATTTTATTGTATAGTTGGAAGAAGCCATATTAGGAGCTGTTAACCAGATGGTGGTTTAACTACACTTGACTTTTTGGTTGTTGAGTCCAACGCATTAGTACTTTTCCTCAACGTTGTATTGTCCACAAATTTGACTTTCACTTCTTCTTGGTTTTCATTCATGTTCATAATAAAAATATTTGAATAGATCAGGGTCATGGAGGAAGGTCTCAGACAAATAGTTAAGAGATTTTCCTCAAAGCTTATATGGATCTATGGATTAATGAACAATGTTTGGGATAAAGCAAATTCCTGATTCCCTCCTCTTGTGTCTCTACTCTGTCTATACCTGAGGCCACTTGATTTCCATCTGTGAACTTGGCCTCCCCATCTGTATAGGAACAATCCTAGGAATTTGAAGATCTCCAGACCAAAACTCCAGAAGTCAACACTGGGTCATGTTTTCTCCTAGTACTGGCCCTCAACCCAAGGTGTAACATACAACTAGGCTTCTGCCATGTGGCCTATTCTTAAATTACTGTCTTGATAAGCTGCTTTTAAATTCCTATTATCCTATGACGACAGACCTTCTATTTTATTTGTTTGTTTATCTAGCTATCTGTCTGTTTAGATTTTTTGTTTGTTTGTTTATTTTAGTTTATTAGAGAGAGAGCATGAGCAAGGGGAGGGATAGAGGGAGAAGCAAACTCTCTATGGAGCAGTAAGCCCAATGCAAGATTCAATCCCGACTGAGCCACCCAGTAGCCCCTAGTTTAGTTCATTTAAGTGGGCGCCATACCCTGTGTGGAGCCCAACATGGGGCTTGAACTCATGACCTTGAGATCAGGAGCTGGATGCTTAACTGACTAGGTCACCCAGGTGCCCTGAGACCTTCTATTTTTTTTTTTTAATAGTAAATTTGGGATCTTTTCATCTACTTCCCCCTAGATCCCTGTACAAAGATCCCTTCTAACTAGTCCCAAACTCCAATACAAAAACGGGAAACTTGTAACCTGTTAATTTTTCAGTGGTGCCAGCTCTTGTTTGTTTAGGTTTCCAGTTATCATTTGCACCTGATTCCCATACAATGCCCACCTTTCAGTACACCTCGCCATGTGTCTGAGACACTTGTCAGCCTCTGCCATGCTATCTGTTTGCCATTACCTACTTGTTACCTGTCACAATACTTTGTTTTTAAAGTTTATTTACTTTTTTAGTAATCTCTGTACTCAATGTGGGGTTCAAACTCAAAACCCCAAGATGGAGAGTCACATGTCCTTCCAACTGAGCCAGCCGGGTACCCCGTCAATGTAGCTTTAAAATGTCACTGACCTGCTGACCAGTTTTATCTTCCTCCAGCATCTGGTCTCACTCTCCCACCATGCCCAGTATTTTTCCATTTTCTTGATCAAAATATTACAATAATTTTATCTACTGTTAGCTGAAATCAAATATTTGATGTCCATGACTTTCTCTGATGTGTGATCTACTAATTCTATCCAAAATAAATAAATAAATAAAAGATTTTAGTTTGGCACACTTGGTCCTAGGGAATTCAAAGTAAATCCTACAGTTTGCCATTCCTTTCTCTGAATGTTTCATATAAATGTTCCATACTCTGAGATGACTTCTAAATGAATATGGAGATTTCAATATCAGTCTCTGGCAAGATTCTGAACAACCAAACCACCCATTTATAACCATCAATGTATAAACAAAAGGAAACCATACTATCTCATATAACAAGAAATCGTGGGTAGGCTGGCTGCAAGCTAACTGAAGCAGCAGCTCAGTAATGCTAGCAAAGAACCAGATTCTTTCCAAATCTGTCTTCTGCCGTCATCACTGTATGGATTTGTCCTTGGTTGGTCCCCTTCCATAGTTCAAGTAGTATGCCCAGCCAGAAACAAGGATGACTACTTTTCCTCTAAGTCTCTTTTTAGGAGCAAGGAAGCTTTTCCCAGAAACTCCCTCCAGCTGACATCTCATTACATTTTATTGCATAGAACTCAGTCACCCTGGATCACCAGCCACTTACAAACCAATCAGTGGCAAGTTCAGACTGATCAGAATTTAATCCTCGCATATAGAGAAGACAGTCAATCCCTTCAAATTGGTTCTTTCTGAGAGAGAAGTGGGCAAAGGCCCTTGGCTAGGTACCCAGACTGTCTGCTCCACACAGAAGGACTTACTTCCTAATTCGAAGGACCGCAATAGAAAAGAGCACAGATTTTTATCTATTCAAAATAGTTTAACACCCGGATAGTGTCCAAAACAAAGGAGGAGATTAAGTTATCTCGAAAATTTCCCACCCACAGTTTAGTGCGGGATCCTGTTCTCATTGCTTCCACAGAGAAACTGCTTGCGGCTTGGAAGTGCCCACATCAGCAATCTTTGTGCTGCCAACAAAAGTACATAGTTGCTGATCTGTAAGCATTTCCCTTAACGGCACATTTGTGGAAAACTGAGTCATAGGAATTCTAGGGACTAGGAATCCATTGCCCTGACACTTTTTTAAATACCTTACATCTTAGATACCAGCAGCTTCCCTGTAAAGAAATAAACTATAATGAAACAATTGACATATAACGAAGAGTTGGGTAAGGCAGATTCAGCTAACTCGTTTTTACCGGCAATGTACCTTTTTATTTATTTGGAGCTGAATGCAGGAGATTGTGTAAATAAGGCAATAAATTATTTATTTTTTTTATTTTAGATTTTATTTGTCAGAGAGAGTGAGCGAGAGAGAGAGCACAAACAGGGGCAGCGGCAGGCAGAGGGAGAAGCAGACTCCTCGCTGAGCAGGGAAGGAGCCCAATGTGGGTCTCCATCCCAGGACCCTGGGATCATGACCTGAGCCGAAGGCAGATGCTTAACCCACTGAGCCACCAAGATGTCCCAATAAGGCAACAAATTAAATGTGGATGGCAGTGCTGCGATAGGAGAGGACTTTTGCAGAAAGTTGACCTGACTCAGTCACGGGCAGGGTCATCACTGTGCTATATGGTGAGCTATTCATGTGAAATGCAATCCATACGACTTCCACCTGAGCAATCTGAGCCCTTCCAGCGCTAACCAGAGGAAGGGAGGGCGAAAATGCGGGGTGGGGGTGAGGGGTAGAGAAAGTTCTTTTTGTGGCACTCGAGGTATGATTACTTGTAGATCGATGAACTATCAGCCAAGGTTCTGTCCTCCCCCGTGGTAGGAAGAGAAGAGCTGCTGAATGCAAGTGATACCGTAGGTGGGGCTGGTCTTACAGGACTTTGAGGAGCAAGAAAGAAGAGTTGAAGATAATGTTGAGCTTACTCATTGGGAGATTTAGCAATACTGTTGAGCAACTGCAGCATGATGGGTTCTATGCTAAGTGTCAAATATGATGATTACATCTCTTCTCCCAAGGGTTCTATTAAGTACTATTGTTATTTCCATTTTACAGTTAAAGAGACTGAGACTTCAGGGGGTTAACTTAGTATGTGGCAAAGGTGAGATTAAAATCAAGATTCTAACTCATCACGACCTTCCGCCCTTCTGGGTGAGAAGGAGGAACAACAAAGAGTTTCCATTCAGGCATATTAAGTGTTGGCACTTAAGTGCTGTCCCGTTGTACAAGAAAAAGAACTGAATTGAAGATGTCTGGCAGGAAATGGGAAACAAAGTTTAGAAAAGGGTTTAGGTTGGAGGCTACATCTTGCAGTCACTGGCTGAGAGGTACAAGTTAAAGTCATGAGCTTGCCGTTGGAGACCCCGAAGCTGCCTAACTCCGGTATCTCTATGCACCTCAAACATCAGCCATTCACAACAACAACAATAACAACGAAAAACCCAAACCAAAAACTGATTGAACCCATAAGCCCTTTTTATTGGTCTGACCGACTCCCTGACTGCCTGAGTGACTGTGGGTGAGTCACTTGATCACTCTGAGCCTCTGTAAATGAAGTCTCTTCTGGGACGAATGAGGGCCTGGATGTGAGAGAGAAAAAGAAGACGAATGCCAGGGTTACCGTGGAGATAATTAATCAGATGCCAGAACACGAAAGGGAAGGAGAGACGGAAGAGGGAGATCGCTTTTCTAGTGTAGAGCTTCGGACAATCAGCACCATTACCCAAGGTGGGAAGGAAGTGGTGCCACAGATTTTTGGAGAAATGATAATAACCTTTGAAAAAATTGAGGGGTTGTCCACGTGGTAGTTCTTTGGGCATTGATGAGCAAACTGCTGGACTAAAAATATGTATTATATAAACAGTGAACACAGATTTACAGTAAGAGGGTGGAGCCAGGTGACACTGAATAACCTTTCAGATCTCCTCGGTCTCTATGCCTAGCGGGCAACGGCTCCATAGCAACGGGACTCGCTGCCCCTGTTGGATTACCTCATAGTGGATCAGCTGGTCTTCCCGCTCCTGTCAAAGCACAAAGCACCGCCAACATTTTCTGAATGAGTGGCAATGTGGTTCAGGGTACTTCAGGTATTCTCCCATACCCTAGATTATTACAGCTTCCCTTTGCCTTTATACCCCTCTCTAACAAGCCCTGCCTTTAACTTTTCCAATCTTGATCCGTTTTTCCCTAATTTTTCACCCCCTCAGGGGCTTGCTCCTTCTGTGGGTAGCCATTCACTATTTTCTCCATTGCCTCCAGTTTCATACATGCCCATTCTCAGGTCCCATGAAAGGCCTCCTGCTTCCTTAATTACCAAACAAGGTTACCTTACCCTTCAGTCTCATTCATGCTTATCCTTAGCTTGTATTCTTTAGTAGCTAATTTGTCCCAAGCTGTGAATTATGTATTCTATATGCATTAGCTCATTCCGTGATTATTCTATAGTAATTCTATGTGGCAGTTTCTCTGTCCCGTTGTACAAGAAAAAGAACTGAGGCTCGAAATGATGACATTACTTGCCCAAGTCCCACCATGAAGGGGAGAGCAGGAATGGACCCAGACTGCTTCATGCCAAAGCCCAGCTCTGCCCACCACACATCTCTACCTTCTCCAACCAAACTCATGTTTTTTCTTTCTTATCTTTGCCACGTTCATTCCACTTTTCTGAAGTGTTTTCAATATTTTCATTAAGGTAATGAATACGGGGGCGCCTGGGTGGCTCAGTCAGTTAAGTGTCTGCCTTTAGCTGAGGTCATGACGCCAGGGTCCTGGGATCAAGTCCCACATCGGGCTCCCTGCCCAGCAGGCACCCGGCTTCTCCCTCTCCCTTTCACCCCCCTCAACCCCGCTTCTGCTCAGTCTCTTGCTCACATTCTCTCTCTCTCAAATAATTAAATAAAATCTTTTTTTAAAGATAATGAATACAACTATTTAGGCAACTAATACTTATATATAATTCTATAAAAATCCCTTTCAGTTTTTCTTTCTCCTTATTACTTCCAAACCAACCAGACATACACATCATATTCTCTGAATCACATATGCAGAAGGCCTTCACATGCTTTTAGTCATTTCCTTTCCTGCTCACCTCATTCTGACGAGGTTAACAAGGAAAAAGACTTTACTTCATAGGGCAGGGAAGCAGTACAAAAGATGAGCCCCAATTTTGTTAAAAAAAAAGAAACAGCAACAACAACAGCTTGTATGAGATACAAAATGTGCACACATAGAGCAGTTAAATAAAAGTAAACAAGGTGAATGGTTATGGGTCCCAATAAGACACAGAAGTGGTCCACACCGTGGGAATCCGTGGGAGAGACCTTAACGCTTAGTGGGACGTTGCGGGTGGTGA
The DNA here is from genome assembly GCA_004023965.1 of Spilogale gracilis. Lineage (NCBI taxonomy): Eukaryota > Metazoa > Chordata > Mammalia > Carnivora > Mephitidae > Spilogale > Spilogale gracilis. The sequence continues at coordinate 29,072 of PITA01005830.1, forward strand.
GCAGGAACCAGAATGAAGGCAGAAACTGGCATCTTCATCACTGACAATAATTTATCCAACACACAGGGCACCTGGGTGGCTCAGTGGGTTAAAGCCTCTGCTTTCAGCTCAGGTCAGGATCCCGCGGTCCTGGGATCGAGGCCCACATCAGGCTCTCTGCTCAGCGGGGAGCCTGCTTCCTCCTCTCTCTGCCTATTTGTGATCCCTTTCTCTGTCAAATAAATAAGTAAAATCTTAAAAAAAAATTTATCCCACATCTCCATGTGTTGGACATTAAGTTATGGTTCTCAGGATATAGAGAAGTATAAGGTATTGTCTTACTCCCAAAGGATTGGTTTTTGAAGCAGGCCTAATAGATCATGAAATAAACAGCAAGACACAGAGGCACATAATACACAGAACAAAGCTACAATAACTCTGAGAATGAAGGAAACTGACCTCCATGAGAATGCTAAGCCCAGGGACCAAGGGTAAGCTGGTTTGCATGGAGCCAAGGGTTCACTCAGTAGAAGGAGAGGCTTCTATAAGCCAGGCACTGAACACAATGGATGCTCAGAGCCAACAGGCGGCACCCAGAACTCTAAGGTGACGTGTGCGGGCATGATAGGAGTCCAGGAGTACCTCTCTCAGTCCGAGGCATCAGAGAAGGCATATTGCTGAAGGAAAGAGGCAGTGGGAGACACAGGGGCCAGAATGGGTAAGCAGGCTGGGAAAGAGCAAAAGCGCAGGTTAGAAGACATACTCAGCGAACAGAAGGAACAGAAACTATGGGTCATTCCATGCTGCCGTGAAAGAGTCAAGTACAAGGCCAGGAATGGGGAGATGATGTGGAAGACACAGGCAGAGGCTGGACTGGAAGGGTCCATTGGTGAGTTTGCTATCATCGCTGTTCTTGCAGTTCAGAGAATAACTGGACACTGGATATTCCAAGAAAACAATTCAATTCAAAGCAAAGCTGCAGAAAATTTATCAGCACTGAAGAGCAAAAGGTGCTGTTCACAGATGACTCACTATTTTAAAGGGCTGTAAAAAAAGGGGGGGGGGGAGATTGCTCTGAGGTCTAATTTCAAAACCTAGAGTGTCTCTCCATCTATATCTCCCACCTATCACTAATTCTGAATAGATCTAGAGATCTCTGTGCTTCTTCTTCTCCCACTTTTTCTTATCTCTCACTTTTCTGTTCCCCTTTACCCCTCCCACCACCTCCCTCCTTATCATGACTACTGGGCCTAACAACAGTATACACTCGTGAGGGTGGTTATCCAAATGAACACAGGGCACAGACGGGATAAATAATCTGTCCGAATTCACGCAGCCAGTAGTGGACAGAGGTAGGACTCACATATGTTTTTTAAGTATGAATTTGAACACACCCTTCTGATTCAAGTAGTTGGTTTGAAATGATTTCCCAATGTTGTTAGGATTAAAAACAAAAATGTTTGACATGATTTACAAAGACTTGCATGGTGTTTCCTCCCTCATCTTACTACCAAACCCAGAAAACTGGCATCTAAGGTCTAAGGTCACCACTCTGGCCCAGCATCTCTGGGTGTCAAAACAGTCCATTTAAGTTCCATTATATACTACGAGTTAGAAATCAAACTCTGTGAGTTTTTCTTTTCTTTTTTTTTAAGATTTTATTTACTTATTTATTTGTCAGAGAGAGAGGGAGAGAGAGAAAGAGAGATCATAAGCAGGGGGAACAGCAGGCAGAGGGAGAAGGGTCCCCTCTGAGCGAGGAGCCCAATGCGGTACTCGGTCCCCGGACCCTGAGATCACAACGTGAACAGAAGGCAGACGCTTCACTGGCTGAGCCACCCAGGCGCCCCACTCTGTGAGTTTCTGATATTAGTTTACAGTTCTTTCTCACCAAGGAGATGTTCAACAAACAAACAGAAAAGAGCCTTTCAAAGTGTGGTTCAATGTGGTCTGTGTTCCTTATCCAGGTGTACTAGAGTTCCTCTGTGTGTCCAGCCTTCCTGTGAGCCTACACTGGTCAGTGGCAGAAGACTGCATCCCCAAACAGGGGCTCTAATCTCCCATTTGCAGCAAGTTTATGGTCTTTCTCTCTGCTGAACTTGGTCTTATCCTACATGGCTCTGAGAGCTTCACACTGTCTGGTGTTCTTTCTCAGCCTAGCTTCCTGTGGGTGTCCAGTACCGCAGTCAGACTGTCATTTCCAAAGTGTTGCCAGCTTGAAAAAGCTTAGACTTCTATGCAAATACTGGAAAAGAGAATTTGCAAGTGCATTATTAACTAGGGCCCCACTTGCGCCACTGCTCATGCAATTTCTTAGACTTTCTCTCTTTATCATGTTTATCATTACTTCTTGTAAATGAACACTGGTGTGAAGGTCATAAGTTATTTAGTGCCTTTAAATTTCATCCAAAGGTACTTTCCAGCTAAAAAATTCCATGATTCCAAGTGTGTATCAGCTCCATGTCAGGCAGGATCAGAGGCTTGGTCAATATTGTTTTTTCCACAGTGAAACTGTGTAAGGCAGGAGATCTTACTTAAGCTAACAAATGTGTATCCTTCAAGTGGAAGAATAAATAAAAGTATAATTTGTGAATCTGCGGAGGGTTCTCTCCTGCTAGAAAATGTTAACCTTTTCTATTCCTTAGCAAGAACTTGATCCATATACACAGTTTTAAATCATAATGTTTGAGAATTTTGGTGTCTTGCAGTGATGTTCTACAAATTTCCCTCCTATCTCCAAACTCAGTCTTCCTTCTCCAGATGTTCTTGAGGTTATATTTGCATTTATTCATCATCATGGAGACTTCAAGCTTCTTTTCTGCTCTGCACTGACTTCACCAGTATATCTTTATTTCCTAAGCCATTATCTTCTACAGAGAAACCTCCACCGGACATGTCAATAATTGGAAGCAGTTGACACCTATAGGAAATTGGCTGTTTACTTGATATAAAGACCTACCCCAAAGTAAGACCTGACATTTTTGTATTCACTTATTTGCAGCGGGGGGGGGGGGGGGGGGGGGCCCTAGGTGGAGCAAATTGTAATTCAGTTGTGATAACAGCTGCATATTGTATCTCAGTTTCCATAATCAAATTGTTTCTAAGTATTAACAAGAAAAATTGTAGTACAAGTAACTTTTGGAACACCCAAGTGATCCAAAGGGGAATGAGTTTTCAAAAAAATATAGGGCACAACACTGCACATTTCAGTCTTCAGGCTGAGCAAGGAAACATCACAAATTACCTCTTCCAATTCTGTTTTAACACAGATTGATGTAAAACGACCGGCTGTGGGGGAAACAGCCTCTGCAAACTCTGAAACTAAAGATGTCATGGAAATTGCATTTTCCTTCTACAGCTCATTGAAATGGAGATGGGATGGAATGGAGCAAAGGGATCTGCTTTCTAATGAGGCAAAATGAGATGCATTTGAATTGGGGCATGGATTGAAATGAAGGGAAAATCCAATCAGTGCCTCATTTTTATATCCTTAGAAAGTCTTGAGCAGCTGAGCAGAACAAAACTATACCCATGCTCAAAATGTCCCACGTAGGATACAAAATTCATGAGGAAATTATTTTCAGCTTTCATGGAATCACTCTATTGTTTATAAGATCAGTGTAGAGGGAAAAATGGCTAACCTCAGAGACACATTTTCATATTTTTCATCAACTTAGTTTCTTTGATACACACATAAGAAACCATTCCAATCATCATAGAGTCTATTTGCAATCTTCATGATCTATAGGATTTATCTGACAGAAGCGAAAATATCAAAGAAAATACACACACACACACACACACACACACACACAAAATGAAAACAACTACAACAAAACCTTTCTAATATCGCAATTAGTGGAAAACACAATTCTAAAGAATTGTGATATAGGATACTATATAGCTAAACTATATTCCTATTTCTACCATTGGTGTTTATAAATTGATCTACCACTGGGAGAGAAGAAAGAGAAATTTTACATAATGGATAATGGGAAATACAAACTAATGAAACCAACCAAATGTTCTGAGTTCTTAATGTACATAGAATGCCTCTTAATTTTGTCTATTTAATCCTTATATTTCAGAATGAGAGCATTCTTAGGTTAGTGGTTCCCAGACTTAAATTTTTTAGGACAGTAAAACTTCCAAAGCAATTGAGAGAGCTAACTAATGTGGAGCTGCCAAAATGTTCATTCTGCCAACAACAACAATAACAAAAAGCTACCATTTCCAACATTTCAGAAAGGAAAGGATATTTCAACACCAAAAATGTAGGAAGTTTATGATTTCAGAACAAAAGAAAGCTCTTCCCAAGAAACACTATTTGTTAATCAGTGATAATTTTAAAAGGTTACAGTTATGATTTTATATAACTACAGCAACATTTACAACATTGAATTTTACTTTGCAATACAATGTATGTTATGTTTCCTTGGTATGAGTTTTCTTTTAATTTTCCAGCACTGTATATATTTGATACATTAGTATGTGGTTGAACCCATGATGATGGGCTGTGAAATGCAGCTTGTTTTGCTGTTTCATTTTTATCACTGTCACTGTCAAAGAATTCTCCTTGACTTTGAAATGAGCAAAAATGAAAACATCAGTCTGAATACTGTTGCAATTAATTTGAAATAGTCTAGGCATACTGCAATGCTAAGGAATAAGAGCCCCCATGTTCCCAAGCTCTTTCTTCTACTTCACCTGCAATGGGCAGGTAGGAAAGCAAGGGGCTCATGGTAAGCCCATGGTAAGCTGTGGGCTTACTATGAGCCTATGGGCTGGGGTCCATAGCCCAATGACTGCTCCCCACTCATCGCTCCTCATTTTAGGACAGAATCATTATGGCCCTTCCTGCTTTATGGAGGGAAGATGGACATTTCTACAGTAGAGGTTCTAAGGACAAGTAAAAACTTTGTCCCTGATCAGTGCTGGGAAGTACTGCTGTGGACCATTTTGTCTTTGACGCTCTAAATGCCACCTGGTTCAAAACAGCCCATTGGGCAGTGTGGTTGTAGGTTGAATTCGCATGCATCAGAAAGCACCTCTGCATTTGTAAGTTACTCATAGTAGAAAAATCTCTGTCTCTGTTCAACATTTGATTTTTTTATGTTTTCTGATGTTTTTCTCGTGCTAGGACTGGGGTTATGGAGTCTCAGTAAGAAGAGTACACAGTTAAAGGGCTCTTCTCATCACACCCTATCAAGGGTACATATTATCAACATAACTCTATCATTGTTGATATTGACTTTGATCACCAGGCTGAACTTATGTTTGTTAGATTTCTCCACTGTAAAATTACTCTTTTTTTCTCTTTTTCCACACTGTGCTCTTTGGAAGGAAGTCACCCTGTGTAGCTCATACTTAAGTGGAGAGATACGTACTGAGACAGTGAAGTACCAAATATAAATGATTTGGAATTCTGCATGAAAGATTAGTCTTTACTCTTCCATTTATAAATGTATTCATTCATTTATTTATATCAGAATGTTGCCACTATTTTAACTGCTCTAATATGTATATAGTGATATCTTAATTTGCATTTTCCTTAATGGTTAATGATATTGATCACATTTTCAAGTACCATCCATAAATCCTCTCTGGTGAGTAGTCTCTACACATTTTTTTTTGCCAGTTTTCAAGTTAGAACTTTTTTGAAGTTAAATTTGAGAGTTCTTTATATATTCTAGATACTGATCCTTTGTCAGAAATGTGATTTGCCAAGATTTCTCCCAGTCTTTTGCTTGTCTTTTCATCAACAGTGTTTTTTGTAGAGCAAACATTTACATTTTGATGAAGTCCCATTTTTCTGCCTTTTTCTTTTATGGATCACAGTTTTGATGTCATATGTAAGAACTCTTTACCAAGACCGATGTCCTAAAGACTTTCTCCTATGTCATCTCCTGAAAGCTTTATATTTTTACATTTTAAATTTAAATCTATGAGTCATTTTGTGTTAATTTTTTATAAAATGTGAGATTTAGGTGATGGTTTATTTTTTACTATCAAAATCCACCGAGCCAAGAATATTTTTAAGGAAGTGATATTAATGGATATGGACTTTAAGCTAGACAATGAAGAAAATGAAGATGAGAGGAGGCTTATGGATCATTCTTTGTAAAAGGTAGATTCTTCTTCTTTTTTTGAAGATTGATTTATTTCAGTAAGAGAGAGAGACAGTATGTGCAGTGGGGAGGGGCAGAAGAAGAGGGAGAAGAAACTCAAGCAGCCTTGGCACTGAGTTAGGGCCCAACAAGGGGCTTGATCTCAAGACCCTGAGATCAGACCTGAGCTGAAACCAAGAGTCGGACACTGAAACAACTACACCACCCAGGTGCCGCTTACAAGCTAGATTCTAGCCATAATGTAAACTAAGTGTAGCTACAGCTCAAGTCAGCAGATCACTGGGAAGAAGGTAGCAATTGGAGATTTCAGAAAGGAAGCAGTTACTGGTGATGGGAGCAAAGGTCCAGGGTCCACCAAGAGGGTGGATAGCTGAGCTGGAGTGGAGGAGGTGGCGGGATTAAGGAACTGGGATGGCAGGGTATAGAAAGGGTCACTTGTGACAGCCGCAGTCAAGTGTGATGGGCAGGGATAGTGTGGAGAGGAAATGCATGGTTCAAGTATTCCCTGAATGAGTAGGAGTAAAAACAAGTCAAGGAAATGATTGGTGCAAGGTGGAGGAAAGGGGCAAGAGGGAGCATTTTCAGAAGGGAGAGGGGAAATGAGGAGCCAGGAGGATGCTTTTTCTACTTCTCGGTTGTAAGGTTTAAGGGGCATGGGGATGGAAAGAAGGGAGGGAGGGAAGGAAGGAAGGAAGAGATTTTTTTCCTGTCCTTCTGGAAGCTGTCAGGGAAGAAATGTCCTCAGGAGATTTCTGTTAAGGCAAACTGGTGAAGAGATTATTTGGAGAAACTGTTGCATTAGCTGATCACCAAGTGAGGGATGGGGGGGTGCACCTTCCGGGTCCCACAAGTGCCAGTGGTGGGGAAAGTCTTTGGGTTGGACTGAAGAACTGAGCCCAAGTGACAGACAGACTTGAACGTCATGAAATTCTAGAGGACACACCACTGTTGGACACGTCAGGAAGTCAAGGGAGGAAGCTCTGCGGGAACCTCAGAGAAGAGGGTGAGCATATGTTCGGGTCACTGAGAGAGACTACTCCGTGAAAGCACTTTGTTTATAAAATTGTGTCTTAAAAAGCTGGAAATTACTAGCTACACTTAGGTGGTGGAAGACACTGTACAAGGCAAGTTAATACGTTTGGTTCTTGTTGGCTAGAAATCACTTATTTATGATTACATTTGCATGCATGACAGTATTTTAGAATATACATTGGCCTGCCCATGATAATCCTACAGTCACAGAAGATAAATATATGAACCCACACATATATGCAAGCACAATTAAGCCCCAAACAATAACTTTAGCAGATATAAAATGAACCGCCAGACATTTCACAGACTGTGTTTTAAGGCCCCGGCTGGTTCAGTCCGTCTTCTCACTGGTTCCTGCCTCTTCTCCCCTGTTCCGTTTCCATTTTTCATCATGTTTTGACAGGTGAGGTTGTTCGTGCAAAGGGACCCAACGAAAATATGGGAATGCCACCTTTGCTTCCTTACCCAGGACAGAGCAACCCTCCCTTTCCTCCTCGCAACAAAGCAGGCCAAACCCACACTCTGTCGGCACCCCTCAACCGAGTAGGATGACGGATGACAGGGGCGCGATTGTTTTGCTTGCAGGGAGGGAACTTGTGTTTGGTCAATAGGTCACCTGCCCTCTCTGCTCTGAATCAGCTCTCCGCCCGAATCCCTGTGCGTTTTGGTCTTAAAATGCTTCAGGCTTCAGCCAGCACAAACATGTCACAGCAAGAGGGAGAGTGATTGGTTCAAGCTTAGGCTTTGTTTGATCCTTATATATAGAAAACAACTTTATTATTACATTATAACCAAAGGAATTTAGCCTTCAACCCGTAGTTTCCCTGCACTCGGTAATATAAAACCTTCTCTTCCGATAAGAAGTGAGGTCTGATGGGATTTTTCTTCCTTCCCCTCATTCCTGGGGGTGAGGGAATAAACAATTCCTGTTTTATATCAACTAAAATAATAGAAAGGGGTGTTTGGTGACGTGGAAAGAAAGAGAGTCTCCTGGCATTGTAATGCAGAGAAATACACGACAGAAGTGACTAACATCTGCAAGACAAAGAGGTTTATCTTGTAGCTGCTTCACCCTGAGTTCACATCATGAGAGCTCCTTTCCCTTTTGCCCCTCCAGGGGGCAGAATAGCAGAGACTTGAGCTCCCCTCCCCTGCGCCATGGCCCAGCTCCATGGAGGGCTGAAGGGCTTGGGAGCTAGGAGTCCAGTGAGAGGGAGAAGACCAGCTGGAGAAAGTTGCACCCCACCCCCAGCCCCCACTGCTCACCGAGGAGGAGGATTTTCCCAGACTGATTTCCACCACTGAAAAATACCTGAAAATGCCTTTGCACCATCCTCTGGACCCTATGTACATATCTGCTTAATCACCAGATAGCAGGGGTTTTTTTCTCTCCAGGCAATGATCTCTGTATTAGTTTTCTATGCTGTGTATCAAATTACTACAACCTTAAAACAACACCAATTATCTCATAGTTCCTGTGGGTTAGGGTCTCACAACATTGTGGTCAAGATGTTGGCCAGAGCTAGGGTTTCATCAGAGGCTTAAATGGGCAAAGATCTGTTTCGGAACTCTCTTGAGCTGTTGAGTTGACTTCCTTGACACTGTAGGAACCATGGCAACTTGCTCCTTCAAAGTCAGCAACAGAGAGAGAAAGAGAGAGACTCTAGTGTGAGACTACTGGCAAGATGGTGTCTTATATAACCTAACACAATCATGGGAGTAACATCCCATCATCTTGGCCATATTCCCTCAGTTAGCTCCAAGTCGCAGGTCCTGCCTACACAAGGGGAAGGGGTTTTGTGAGGGTGTGAGCCCCAAGAGGATCAGGGGGGCCTCCTTTAAGCTTGTCTGCCTCAGTCCCGCAGCCTTAGAAACTTAAGGGTATGGCTAGGGGGTAATGGAAGCAATATTTGTGGGGGAACCATAGAATGAAGGAAGGTATTTTATGTTTACACATATACTCACCTATCCTTACCTAAAAATCAGATGAAGTCAGGTCATTTTCTTGGTGGTTGATGGCATGATACTTTGCAGCCATACAGTCATGGATTGGAATCCTTAACCTATGGGTGAGTAGTTGGCTATTCCTCCTAAGCCTCAGTCCCCATCTTTAAAAATTGGAAGAATGGTGCCAATCTTTGGGTTACTCTGAGAATTAAATTAGGTAAAGTAGATAAAACACTTGGACCAAGAGAGGTTCTCAGAGACTGTTCACTACCATATCCAGGTAAGATGATTAGGGACCTTCAACAAGGTAGAGTTTGCACAACACGTTCTAAACATAGAGAACTTAATCCCTCAAGTGGGGAGGGGGGAGGGAAGAGGAGGGCTGTCCTTCTGAGACCTGAGAGTATTTTGTACCAGTTTACCTCCATGCCTCCCACAAGGCTGTGTGTGTCCTCTAACCCCTTGGTGTATGTGGGGGGTGGGGGACTATGCCATGTGTCTCTAGCCTTTCTCCTGCATCTTCATCAATGGACCCAGTAAGCTTTTGCAAGGCTGGCTACAAGGGCCCTGCAGACATCCAGACTTCACAACTGGAATGTCTTGGGAAGGGCTGGCCTCACTCCAGATGCCTCCATCTACACTGTACCCCAGGCAGAAAGTCTGGTCACAGTTGACTGTTCTATCACACGCTTCCTATCTGCTAGTCCTGCTCAGTCCTTGAAACCTAGTTCACCAGATTGGTTCACTTAAGTACTCCCTCATTGAGCACTTGCCCAACACTTACCGCGTGCCAGGCACCGCGTTTTGGAGCGGGAAGACCTATGAATACCGAACCCTTGGCCCACTGGCCAATGCAGAGGCAGACGCAAGCCAAAAAACTAAAACTGACTCTTAGCCTTTGGACAGGAATGTACCTGACCTCTTGCACCGGCCCCCTTGGTTTTTGAATATGGAATGTACAGATCGGCCCTCCCCCTGTATTGTAGATCTACCAAGACCTGCACTCCTGGAATACTGTCTCACACCCCTCCTGTCTTTCCAGCTTCCACTACAGTTTTACGTTTCACTCGATCAGCAATTTTCATGCTAGCTAGAGTACCTTCTTTCTTTTTTTTAAGTAGACTTTGAACCCAATATGGAGCCTAAAACACACTGTAAGATCAAGACTTGAGCTGAGATCAAGAGTGGAATGCTTGGGGTGCCTGGGTGGCTCAGTTGGTTAAGTGACTGCCTTCAGCTCAGGTCATGATCCCAGACACCCGGGATCGAGCCCCACATCAGGTTCCCTGCTTAGCAGGAAGCCTATTTCTCTCTCATTCCCCCTGCTTATGTTCCCTCTCTGATTGTGTTTCTCTCTGTCAAATAAATAAATAAAATATTAAAAAAAAAAAAAAGAGTGGAATGCTTAACTGCCTGAGCCACCCAGGCTTCCTGTTGGAGTACTTTCTAAAACAGTTTCTTTCACAAACCATGGTTTCCATGAAATGTGTTTGGTGGATCGTTCACTTCACAAGTCTTGGGCACTGCCTGGCTTAAAGTTACCCTTTCTATTTCTCCCACATTTCTGGTGACTTTCTGGCTAAGGGCCATCACTTTCTCAGGGCTTATAACTTTTCTTTGCATCATGGGCACCAGCTGATATCCTTTTTATTTATTCATTTATTTATTTTTAGGAAAATTTATTTGAGAGAGAGAGAAAGAGAGCACAAGCAGGGGAAAAGGATAGAGGGAGAGGGAGAAGCAGGCTCCCCTCATCCTAGGACCCTGGGATCATGACCTGAGCCAAAGTTAGACATTTAACTGACTGAGCCACCCAGGCACTCCTGATATCCTTTTTAAAACTCTGTTTTCACAAAGAAATGAAAAGTTGACTATTTCACGAGAGTGATTCTATATACATCATTGAGTAAAGGAAATAGTGGTAAGGGGCATACCAGCCTCCTACACATCTGGCTTCTCATAGCCCAAGAGGTGCACGCCATGCCTCATCGGTCATTTACACCTTACTCGTGTTCATGCTTCTACTGATACACTCACACTCACTAACACTAGTACTAATAAAGTTAAAATACATCAAGAGATTGCTGTGGGTCCCGCATTTATATATATTATTTTTTCTACCTTCACAACCAGCTCTTGAGATAGAGATAAGTACCAGCACTTAAGGCATCAGGATACTGGTCTTTATAGTGTTTAGGTCATCTGTTCAAGGTCACACAGCTAGTTGGTTAGTGTGAGATTTCAGTCCCCAGTAGTCTAATGCAGTGCAGTCACCTAGGATTGAAGAGAGATGTATGAGCCTGAGAACAAAGTTAACCTACTTAGTACCTGTTCCAAGGTCAGCCCTGGCTTCAAGCCCAAGGATACAAAGCAAGATCAACAGCCACAAAGTCCAACGGTTAGCCAGTACTTTAAGGGTATTTGTCACAGCCCATCTCCACATATGAGCAAATAAAGGACAGCAACAGTTGTCTGTACAGGAAACTAATGTGGGATAATCAAGAAGAAAAGAGAGGCAAGGGATGTCTGGTGACCTAGCTAGGAAGGACCAGGGAACAGAGACAGTCTTCCAGATAACTCTTTGGATTGAGGAATAAATGCCTTTCTTTGAGCAAAGCTTGTAATTCTGGGTATCTACTGTCCCCAACAATGATAGGGACTGATGGACGGAAAGGGCACTAATCAAAGACATAATGGACTTGTGTTTACACTGGGAAGGGTGCTGGCCCAGCAGAGGCCTTTGAAGCCACTCTTGCTCATGTAGATCACAGTGCACTATGAAGGGAATGTCTTCAAAGAAAGGGGGGGAGCGTGGAAATATACACGACTAGCCAGTTATTTCACTAAGGCACTTCAAAGAAACATTTCCTTTGATCATTCTGACTTCTCATTAATAATAAATGTGGATATATTACTCATAGGAATTACTCACAGACCTTGGGCTAATGGAGGCTTCAGTTTGACCCACCCCCAGGGGCAATGGGGGAAGATAAAGTAGGAAATGGCACACTAGCTGTAAGACTTCCACAGGAAGTGACGCATATCCCCCTACTTGTACTTCAATGGCCAGAGGGGGTCACACAGCCCACCTCACTTCAAGGGGGAGGAGGAAGTACAACCTTGCCTGTGCTGGTAAGAGAGGGTCAGACACTGACAAGACCTACTGCAGAGCACTGATGACTCACACAAAGGCCAAGTGGAAAGCAGGTATTTTTAAAAGGTCAAATGAATAAGTATTTTCAAAAGAATGAGGCACCTACGAGTTTTGTTACATTTCCATAATAGTTTCTCAGATGGACTATCCCCATAACAGCCTTCAACACGAACATCAGAATTATTTAGGAAAACAAGGTGTCTCACTCTGACAAAATCACCAAGGAAAAGCAATACCACCTCACAAAATGGGGAATTTATATAAATGAGAAAAGAGCAATTTCTCCTGGGTAAGAGGAGGAGGAAACGATCCACCTGCCTTTCTTGATCACTGGTGAGAATGCTAAGAAAAATCACTGTAAGACTCTTCAAAGATAAACTATCCAAGTTTGGATGACCATTAACGTTCTCTCCTTGAACTTGCCTATTGTCTTGCTCTTCTCTGAGCAATTTCAAAATAAACTTCAAAGCATTTTATTGTATGTCATCGGGTCTGCAGCTTCAAACAACCTGACAAGCACCATTTTGTTTCATCCACTTATTGCTTCATTCAACAAACATTTGTTTTGAGACCTCCTGCATGCAGTATCCTTCCCTAGACCCTGGGGATACAAAGATGAGATAGAGTACTTACCCTCAGGGCACTCACTAATAAATCTAATGTGGGAGAAAGACCAGGGATTAGGAAATTATAGAATATTGTGTAAGTGCACCTACAGAAATATGCACCACCTACAATGGGAGAGCTGTTAGCATTGGTATTTGTTGAGACCATTACCTGCCTTGGAAGGGAGCAGTTAATTGTGTGATCCATCCAATACATAGGGCCACCTCTTAAGAGTATTATTAAGGTATTCATTGCAAAGTTCCAGGCTGCACTACCCTCTTGTAGGCTTCTTAGATTTGTTTGGATGCCAGTAAGTTGTCTTGAGCCAGAGATGCCTCTGTTTCCCTCCAAAGTCATCATTTGGCCTAGCTACAGAACTGCCAGCATCTAAGTAACATTTAGTACTCTGTGGTATTTTCATTAGATGCTTACTCTTATTTTTTAAATTATTTTATTTATTTTTTTTTTTAAGTAAGCCCTATGCCCAGCATGGAGCCCAATGCAAGACTCGAACTCATGACCATGAGATCAAGACCAGAGCCAAGATCAAGAGTTGAACCCTTAACTGACTTAGCCACCTATGCACCCCTTCTTATTTTTATTAATATTGATGTAATGGTAATCCCTAACTCTTTCATCATTTTTTCCCCAATAATCATCAATTATACAGCTAGTCTGACTAAGACTCTTCCGGCCACATTGGAAGTTCTAGATGAATATAAGTCACTATCCTTGACCTCTAAAATCTTTTAAACTAACAGAAGGAAGACAAAAACATATAAATCAATTAAAGGTTAATAATTTCTAATCTGTGTAACACCGAGTCTAAAAACAATCTGAGCTGTGAGACCCAAGAGATCAACCTTAGATGAGATTTCATTTTGAGCTGGAAGGATGTGGAATGTTTAGAGACTCAGAGAAAGAGACCGATTGAGAATCGTGTAATTCTATCAGCCTCTGTCCATTCCTTTGGAGAAAAACACCTCCAAGCTTCATCCTTGATGTAGAGATTAGCTGTGTTATAGCAAAGAGGGATGCCTAGCTGAGAAAGTTAGCAAACTCTGCTCATCTCCCACAGCGCCCCCCTCCCCGCCCACCTGCTGTAGCTTCTTTCAGTGTATCTGTGCACCTTGTGTCATTCCCCCAAGCTCCTTTTGGAGCATGTCCTTCTACTTTTAAGAGGTTAAAAATTTTAAAGGGTAAAACAGTAGTCCCCATCCCCTTGAGGTCATTGTGAAGCATACATGAATTAAGGCATGTAAAGCCATTGGTGTAATCTTTGGCAATTAGGAAGCATTCAATAAAAGAGTACATGACCACCTAGCAAACTTTCCTTTTCCTTTTAAGCAACGGGCTGCTTTTAAATAATTTTCACACATTCATATAGGTGGAAAATCTTAGTTAGAGCTGCGTTTCTTCAGTCCTTTTCATCCCCACACCACCCTCAGCATTCTCTCTCTCTGTATACATTTTCATAGCATAAACTTATCATTTTACCATTTTAAGCACATAATTCAGTGACATTAAGTACATTTACATTTTTGTGCTATCATCCCACCCTCCAGTTCCAGGACCTTTTTCATCCTCCCATGCTGAAAACCCAGAGCAATCAAACATGACCTCCCAACTCCTTCTCCTCCCCCACTGCCACCCCGGCAACCACTGGGCAACTCTTTGTCCCTATGAATGTGACTACTCTAAATATCTCAAATGAGGGGCGCCTGGGTGGCTCACTTGGTTAAGCGACTGCCCTCGGCTCAGCTCATGATCCCGGAGACCCAGGATTGAGTCCCATATCGGGCTCTCTGCTTGGCAGGAAGCCTGCTTCTCCCTCTTTCACTTCCCCTGCTTGTGTTCCCTCTCTACCTGTGCTTCTCTCTGTCAAATAAATAAAATCTTAAAATAAAAATAAAAATAAAAATAAATAAATATCTCAGATGAGTGGAATCAGGCAATCTTTGTCCTTTTGTGGCTGGCTTATTTCCCTCAGCACAAGGTCCTCAAGTCTTAGCCACACTGTTGCATGAGCAGGGATTCCCGTCCTTCTTAAGGCTGCAGAGTATTCCATTCTTTGTATATAGCATATTTTGCTTATTCGTTCATCTGTCAGTATACACTTCCACTGTTCCCACATTTGGCTCTTGTGAACAGTTTTGCTGCAAACATGGGTGTGCAAATATCTCTTCAAGCTCCAGCTTAGACACAGATGTGCAATTTCTGGTGGTCTACTAATCTGGACAGTCCCCCTCCTAATAAAGAGGAGCCTTACTCTCCCTCTGTCTCCTCTGTCAAGCTGGCGAGGCTGCGGCCAGCGAGAGCAGCACCCCAGCCACCTTCTGGATCCAGGAGGATGCAGCCTCGTTGTCTTTAAAAAGTTGAAACGACATGGATTAAAGAGCTAATCTTGCTCTAAAGCAGACCTCCTTGTATCCTAGACTCCATTTCATCATAGTGTAAGGCTTTCCTGCCTTATCTACACAGTACTTAAAGAGAAAACTTTATTTTCTCCCATCCGCTGGTGACCAAGGATCAGAGAATAAAGAGGGGATTATAGGGTGGACGGTCTGCAATGATAACTTATTTTTCCTCCAGTTGTTCCCACGCCAGCACACCGTGTCATTAACTTTGACTGTGGTCATCACTTTGGCTTCTGGTTTAATTTATTTTGACTAGGAATATTGTCCTGGGAAACACTACAATTTCCTGAAGAGACTGCAAATCAGCAGTCTTGCCTAAAATCATACATGGCCATTATCTTTCCTCTGCTTGAAAGATGTACAAAGGCAGTATGTCATTGTGAGGCGGGAGATTGTCTTTATTTAGTGTCTGCCTTCTGGCTGAGCTATAAGGTAAGGCAATTAGATGCCCAACACTTAGAACAGATATGTTTAACTTCTCTGATATGTCCTGCGGAGGTTAAGCGAACACAAAGATGATAGACTTTAACTGGTAGTTAGGCATTTCAGACTTCAAACCTTTTAGACTGTGTAAACGATGATGGCGAGACAATAAACAATGTGCTCATTTACTGCTCGAAACCACCTTGAGCCAGAATATTTCAGGTAGCATCATTCCCACCTGTGAGGTCCACAAGAAATGGGTACTAAACAGCTTTTTCTGCAAGGCTTTTAGGTTTTTTTGTCAAGAAGCAGCTGAATCAACGGGACCCCCTCTAGGAGGCAGTGTTGTGTAGTGGAGAGGTGGTCTGGGGCCCCTTGGTTAGGTTTCTAGTAGCCTCTCTTCACAGCTATGTGACCTTGAGCAAATGACTTAAATGCGTCCCACCTCAGTTTCTTCACCTGAAAAGTATGGACACTACGGGCATCTGTCGGGTCTTTCTTGCCATTCCAGGGTACATGGCATCCAGAAAAGGTCACTTAAAATGAAAGCACCAAAATGTCATTGAAAAAAAAAATGGGTGTTTGGGAGCATTTACTTAGAAAATGAACTAAAAATTATAAAACTGTCTAACATTTAATGAAATTTAAAGTTTTAACTGTACGGTTATTCTCAAGGGAAAAAAAAAAAAACCCAGCACATAAATCACTTAGGAGGTTTATGCTAAAGTTTTCAAACAAACCATAGGGTAGCACTAGCCAATATCCTTTACGTCATATTTACCCCCAAAGGAAAATTATCCGGATACATACTTTGCAAAACCCTCTGAGTGTAATCAGTTTGTAGTGGCCTCTCCTGCTCCCCTCGGAAGCACTTGTCATTATTCCAGTCATTGTTTCCTTCAACCTCCAGCAGATTTTATGTCATCTGAATCTGCATTTGCCAGCCACTTTGCGACTCATTCTAGTAACTTCTGTATCACTTTCCTCAACTTCATGAAATCCTAAATGTTTGGCAAATTTTGCTTTGGCCTTTTGCAATGCATCTGCTGGAGGGTTTCACTGTACGGTTTCACTGTTAATATCTAACAAGCAATGAGATTAAGAGCCACAAAGGGGACTGACCCAAGACCAGATAGATGCCAGAGTCAAACAGGAAGAGGGACTTGAATGGAGACTCATTTTAATAAAGGGCAGCTCGTATGACAGTTTCTGCCTTCCTGACAGCTTTTAACTACAGAGATTTGGACGATGAATACTAAGGGAGGTGAGACCCTTGGTTTCTCATTAAATTGCTAAACCCATGCCACATGCCTGGTGCATAACATGCGCTTTAGTTGTTAAGAAATTTTCTCAGCGTTGGGTGAGCCTGGGTGGCTTAGTTGGTTGAGTGTCTGCCTTTGGCTCAGGTCATGATCCCGGGATCCCAGGTCCCTCACTGCGGGTCCCTTGCTCAGCAGGGAGCCTGGCTTCTCCTTCTCCCTCTGCCTGCTGTGCTGCTTGTTTGTGCGCCCACACTCTCTCTCTGGCAAACAAATAAAGTCTTTTTTTAAAAGAAGAGAAATGTTGGGCACCTGGGTGGCTCAGTGGGTTAAAGCCTCTGCTGTCGGCTCAGGTCATGATCTCAGGATCCTGGGATTGAGGCCCGTGTCCGGCTCTCTGCTCAGCAGGGAGCCTGCTTCTTCCTCTCTCTGCCTGCCTCTCTGCCTACTTGTGATCTCTCTCTCTGTCAAATAAATAAATAAAATTTAAAAAAAAGAGAGAGAGAAAAATGTTCTTGGTATTTACCTAAGAGGATCTCCATGTTCTCAAAGGTGTTAAAGGCATTTAAATACACATTAATAGTATAGGCTAGGAAGATTATTTTCCCTAAATCAATTCCCCCTTTCCATCAATAAGCACCACACTTGGGGTGCCTGGGTGGCTCAGTCATTGGGCATCTGCCTTCGGCTCAGCTCATGATCCTGGAGTCCCAAGATCGAACCCCACATCGGGCTGCCTGCTTGACGGGAAGCCTGCTTCTCCCTCTCTCACGCCCCCTGCTTGTGTTCCCTCTCGGGCTGTGTTTCTCTCTGTCAAATAAATAAAAATCTTAAAAAAAAAAAAATAAGCACCGCACTTAAAGAATAAAAGAATCCTTCCCTTCCCAACCTACCTCCACTCCTCACTGCCCTTTCTCCTTATTTGTCTTATCTTCACTTAGTACCACTTATTCCCATCTGACATACCATATATTTACTTCTCTATGTTTTGTCTGTCTTCTGCCACTAGAATCTAAACTCCAGGGGCCAAGGTCTTGGTGTGTTTATTGGTGAATCCCCAGCACCAAGAACAGAGCATGGCACATAGTAGGTGTTCAGTAACTAGCTGACTGGATGATGAATGGAAGCTTCCTCTCCTCCTCCTCAACCCAGGGCCCTGGTGGCTGGGAGCCATCACAACAATCCCATGGTAAGAGATCCTAGTGCACAATGGCCTGAAAGAGCCCCTGTTGTGAATAAAGAAGGGACCCTGTGCAAATCCTGTGAAGCAAAGACAGCATGGAGATCCCGAGAAGCACACAGTGGAATGAAAGACCGGGGAGTCACATAAATGCAGACAAAGACCCATCCTAATTCAACCTAATTCAACTCAGAGGGAATAGCAGTGAGTTCTCCTAAGGGGCAAAGCGGGGTACTTGGAATTCTCCCTCCTAAAAGGAAAAGACTTGTCTTTGAGTCATGGTGTTGTGGAAAGAACTATCCTCTGAGGCTCAGGAAACCCGCACACCGGTCTCACTTCTGACACTGATTGGGCCTGTAACTCAGGAAAGTCACCTCAAACTTCTAGGGCTTTACAACAATGAAATAATAATAGTTTTCTATATTGGGGTAAATAAAATGTTAAAATTAGGAGAGGATGGGAGGCTGTGGGTGTTGTATGTAGAGACGTATATGGGAATTCTCAGTACTTTCCCCTCAATTTTGCTGCGAAGCTAAAACAGCTCTAAAAAATCATAGACACATGGGCGCCTGGGTGGCTCAGTTGGTTAAGCGACTGCCTTCGGCTCAGGTCATGATCCCGGAGATCCGGGTTCGAGTCCCACATTGGGCTCCCTGCTCGGTGGGGAGCCTGCTTCTCCCTCTCTCACTCCCCCTGCTTGTGCTCCCTCTCTGGCTGTGTTTCCCTCTGTCAAGTAAATAAAATCTTTAAAAAAAAATGATAGACACATTAAAATTTATATTAAAAATTAGGCCCACATATTTCTTTTTACTTTCAAAAACACAACCAGAACACTTAAAATCATATATATAATCGCGGATACAGCTCGCAGGATATTTGTATCTGATAGCGCCCCTGTGCAATCGGGGAGAAGAAAGTGCTTCTCTGATCAAACCGCGCTTATTGCAAGCCCCTGTTCCATATCACGAGGCTCCTGATCAAAGTGACCACATTGAGACGTCTTGTAGTGTACGGTATATAAAGACCCATTTAATTGGCATTCCCTGCATGTATTTGATCATGGAATCTATTTTCCACTGAGTGCCTATTAATACCTCTCAGTTCTGAGGAAGACACTTTGGAAAACAGTGCTCTGGACTTTCTGTAAATTCTTTATGGGTCCTAATAATTTGTGGAATTCTGGGTCTATGTATGTGGAAGGAAGCAACGGGTGAGTTTCCAAGATGTTTGTTCAAATACAGCAAGTTTTCGGGAGAAATCACGTTCTTCACCAACTGTTCCTGGGAAGGATGGCAGCAGATTCCATGCCAAATGGGAAGAGAAAGGTCCTGGAACACAAAAACTGGGTTGAGGGGTTAAGAAGGAGGAGGTGGAGAGTTCAAGTTCAGAGGGTCTTCTCAGACAAGCCTTGTGTTAATTATACTCTAAAACCTCAGCTCTCTATCTGCTTGCTCAACCTGATGCCCTCAAGAAATCAGCACCACCAGAAACATCAAATCCCGAATAAAGCAGAGGCAGTGAGGGAGCCTGCAGAGGAGTCTAGAAACATGATGTTCCAAGAGGAAGCAGTAGGAGTGGCTGAAGAGCTATGAAGTTCCACAGTGGAGCGGACACATCCCGTGTCCCGGAGGCAAACCCACACCAGGAAAGCTGGGGGCTGCCACACTTCCCACCCTCTCACCTCCCGGCCTCCAGGGAGCAGCTGAGGAGAAACCCTCAAGGCTTATCTAGCCAGATAACTCAGCTGCCGCAGTCTATAGCCTCTGACGGAGATTGCTGAGAGGAAGATGATAAGCAACCTATTTCTGGTGCCTGACATTTCTGCCTGGGTTCCAGCCAGTGTCCCAAGCTGGGCACTCTAGTGCCTAGGATTGCTGGGGTTCCACGACGAGTAGAAGTTCTTCCTGGATGAACCTCAAAAATTCTCCTATTGCTTACCATCTTCTCCCTTGTCCTCTGTAACTGCCAAAATACTGCCTTATAAAATGTGCTGCTTTTTCTAAGCTCCATTTACTCTGAATTAACAGATTTAAATATAATTTATGTATAGCAAATTTCACCAATTTTAACTGTAAATGAATTTCAGTAAATGTGCAGTCATGCAACCACCAAATGATTACACTTGAGAAGACTTCCATAACCCCCAGATTTTCTTCAGGCCCCGTTGCATTCAATTCCTTTCCCTACCCTCTGCCCCAGGAGACCACTGATGTGCTTGTTGCCACTATAGTTTTGCCTTTTCTAGACTTTCACATAGATGGAATCATATAGAACAGTATATGGTATTTCATTTTTGGCTTCTTTCACTTAAAAGGATGCTTTTGAAATTCATCTGTGTTATTGTATCAGTTCTTGCTTCCTTTGAGTTGTCACTATTCCATTGTATATGACTATTTTCTCTTTGACTCTCTCTCTCTTTCTTTCTTTTTAAATAGTTATTTGGATTGTTTCCAGTTTGGGACTCTTATGAAATAATAATACTATGAGCCTTCACATATAAGCTTTCTGTGGACATATGTTTGTATTTCTCTAAGGCAAATATCTAAGAGTGGAGCTGTGGGATCATATAATACATGAATTTTAACATTTTAAGAAACTTCCTTTTGTGAAATGGTTTTATTGTTTTGCATTCCCACCAGCTGTGTATGAGATTTCCAGTTCCTCCATATATTCACCAACACTTGTTAATATTAGTCTTTTTAATCTTCACTACTCTGGTATGGTCATAGTGGTCTCTTAATTGTGGTTTTTAAGCTGCATTGCTCTAATTACCAATGCTGTTGAGAATCTCTTTGTGTGTCTTCTTACCACCTGTATATTTTCCTTTATGTAGGTCTATTCTAATATTTTTTTTCCATTTTATCATTGGATTGTTTTATTATTATTGAGTTATAAGAGAACTTTATCTTATCTGGCTACAAGTCCTTTTTCAAAATATATTTCTTACAGATATTTTCTCTTAATGGCTTTCCTTTTCATTTCCTTATGTGTTTTGGAAAGCTAATGTTTTTAGTCTTTTTGAAATCCAATTTACTAATTTTTCTTTATGGTTCAAGTTTTTTGTGTCCTACATAAGAAACTTTACCTAATCCAAGATCACAAAGATTTTCTCCTATGTTTTCTTCTAAAAAGTTTATGGTGTTAGCTCTTAGACTTAGCTCTATAATCTATTTTAACTTAAATTTTGCATATGCTTTCTTAATCTAGAAATCTAGTTATTCCAGCATAGTTTATTGAAGACTATCTCCATCTTCTTACCTCAGCAATTTTATCAAAACTCAGTTGACCATGTAAGTGTGGGTCTAAATTTCTGGGCTCTCAACTCCGTTGCATTAATCCATGCTTATCTTTATACGACCACCATACTGTCCTGATTATTGTAGCTTTTACACTAAGTCCTCAAACCAGACAGAATTAAGTCCTCCAACTTTTTTTTTTGTCATCTCTACAGTCATCACAGGGCTAAGATCAAGTTTGCACGCCCCACCAACAAAGCCAGCCAGGCTCCCCATAGTGGTACATTTTTAATAATATTTAATGTTTGGGACATATACCATATATGGATAATGCCATATAATTTTATAGACAAAGGAGCCATAGACATAAAAATGTGGGTGAACTGAACTGTCTAACTTGACATGATGAGATTGGGTTCCTGTCTTTTTGTGGTCACATCTCATTTTCCTACTGGAATGTCAATTCCAAAAGAGTAGGGACTGTGTATGTTTTCTTCACCTCCAAACACCCAGTAAAACGGTGTTCATGGTAGGTTTCAACAGATATTTGTTGAACAAAAAAAGGAGTCGGGTCCCATAGAAGTCGAGAGACTTGTTTCTGGTACCAGAGACAATAGCAGAACTGCAGGCAGAACTTCAGTTCCCAAACTGTCAATTTAATATTTTATATTTAACATTTAATACATAAAAATATTTATTATTTTTCCATCATACAATATGCATGTGAGAGATAGGAAGAAAGGGAAAGAAGGAAAAAAGCTAATGAGAAAGGAGGTAGAAAAGAACATTATTGGAAGGATTTTTATTTAAAAAGGCCTTTGTTTTGATACCATCTCAGTCTATAGCCTGCAGCCGCCATCCTCGAAATCTTGACAAATTTATTCTTTCTTTGAGACCATTTTTAATATGTACAGGAACACCCAGATGATTCAAAGCTCTAAAACCAAAGCCTTGGGACGCCTGGGTGGCTCAGTCATTAAGCATCTGCCTTTGGCTCAGGTCATGATCCTGGGGTCCTGGGATCAAGCCCCACATCAGGCTCCCTGCTTGGCGGGGGGCCTCTTTCTTCCTCTGTCACTCCCCCTGCTTGTGTTCCCTCTCTCACTGTGTTTCTCTCAGTGAAATAAATACATAAATAATCTTTATAAAAAAATAAATAAATAAATAAATAAATAAGACCACAGCCGAAGCAGGATACATTTCCTTCCCAAGCATGGTGCTAATAAAGCAGAAAACAGATACACACTGGCAGCGCCTGGGTGGCTCAGTTGGTTAAGCCACTGACTTCAGCTCAGGTCATGATCCCGGAGACCCGGGATAGAGCCCCATATTAGGCTCCCTGCTCAGTGGGAAGCCTGCTTCTCCCTCTCTCACTCCCCTGCTTGTGTTCCCTCTCTAGCTGTGTTTCTCTCTGTCAAATAAATAAAAAAAATCCTTAAAAAAAAAAAAAGAAAACAGATACACAAAGCCAGAATGGATCCCTGTGGTCAGCAGCAGACAGACCCCGGCTGGACCATTCTGGACCAACAGTGTTATCTGGAAAGATCTTCAGGGAGCAGTATTTGGCAGGGTCCAAACTCACCCACATCAACCAATTTAATTCAGAAAGGACTTCATATTTAAAACAACAACAACAACAACAACAACAACAAAACCCACTTTAAACTATAGTTTTTGTTTTAAACCTGGAAAACTAGGTGTAAAATAATAATAATAACAATAACATGCTGTTATTGTTAAGGAATAAGGAAGTGGAGAACTGGGTAAGGAATGGACATTGATCCGAATGCGGAGGTAGCTCCAACTTCCCAACCTCTAATTCAGGCAGCATGTAATCTTCTTAAACAATGATTACAGATACTAAATGTACATTTGAAGGGGCCGGAATTGTCATTAATTACTCTGCAATATCCCGTGGACCAAATCCTCCCCTCAAGTAAATACATGTGGCTTCCACTGAAATTAGTGGGTGTCACTTACAGGTAACTGAAAGAATTTGGTTCTGTGACCTCACAAGGCACTGTGAAGACTGGGATTTACAAGCAAGGGTTAAGAAAGATTTCTACTAGGATCGCTGGGGTGGCTCAGTTGGTTAAGTGACTGCCTTTGGCTCGAGTCATGATCTTGGTCTTTGAGTCCCACATCAGGCTCCCTGCTCAACAGGAAGCTTGCTTCTCCCTCTCTCACTCCTTCTGCTTGTGTTCCCTCTCTAGCTGTGTTTCTGTCAAATAAATAAAATCTTTAAAAAAGAATTCAAGAAAGAAAGAAAAAGGAAAGAAAGAAAGAAAGAAAGAAAGAAAGAAAGAAAGAAAGAAAGAAAGAAAGAAAGAAAAGCATTTCTACCAGAAGCAGTGAGAAATTAAATGTCTTTATTTCAACCCAGTCAAAAAACAAAAAACAAAAAGCCTGTGTCTAGACTTTTTTCAGTAGGGCAAGATGCTAGGTATCACTGAAGGAGTCCAAGCTAAGTCATGGACAACCTGCCTGGACCTCTGGCAGATCTGTAGGCAAGAGTCCCTGCACCACGTCTCTTGCACCTAGTTTATTTCCTCAATCCTCAGCTTAAATGTCACTTTCTTCAGATGAGATCAGGTCTTGCTGGGAAGATGCATCATGTTTTAACTACTTGTTTAATGCCTGTTTCCTCCTCCAGCTCTAAGAAGAGAGCAATCACATTTATCTTGTCATGGAGGCTGTGGATATCCTGGTAAGAACAAAGGTTCTTAAGTCAGTAGCCTGTGTTCAAATCTCAGTTCTATCACTCACTCTTTGGGTGACTTTGGGCAGAAGATGACTATTTAAGGTCTCTGAAATATCAGATCTAGAAATAAAAATACTCTGAGGCATATGAGTGATGATCTAGATTCTAGACAGAACTATTACTTTCTTTGGAGCATAATTTTGAAGCTTTCTTAATAGAGATTTGGAAATTGAGAGACAACTCAAATCTTTCTTTCTCTTTCCTCTTGAGAGCCAAGTTCAGGGGTGCCTGGATGGCTCAGTCAGTTGAATATCTGTTTTTGGCTCAGGATCATGATCAATCCCTACATTGGACTCCCTGCTCAATGGGGAATCTGCTTCTCCCTCTCTTTCCGCCTGCTTGGACTCTCTCTCTCTTTCTCTGCCAAATAAAGAAACAAATTCTTAAAGAAATTAAAAAAAATTTTAAAAAGGAAAGAGAAACGCCAATTTCAAATGTTATTCCTCCTACCAGCACATCACTTTCCCCCTGTCCTCCAGGCAGTCAGCTTTAAATGTAGCACATTCTTACCTCAGGACCTTTGCCTTTATTGTTCCCTCCACCCAGAGCATTCTTTCTTCAGAAAGCTCTATAGCTCACTACTCCAACTCATGCAGGCCTTTTAAGTTGTTACCTCCTCTTAGAAGCTTCTCCAATTACTCTAGCTAAAATAGCCTCTCTCCATCATATCACTCTCTCGACCTTTTTCCATAATATTCATCCCTACCTGCATCTGTACATTAATTTATTTTTATCTATTTCCCCCACTAGAATATAAGCACTCTGAGGGCAGAGGTATTGCTTTGGTTACTACTGTATCTCCAGCACGTAGAACACTGTCTGGTACATAGGAAGTGATCAAAGAATAGTCAGTATAGAATAAACAAATCTCAATCTTCTTTTCTCATGGCAAGACACTTCACAGTGTTGTTCTCAGGCAGGGCACACTCCCGTGGGGGAGGAGGGGTGTACAGATCATGGCAATTCTTAAAATGAATTTTCTAACAAGCATTAGATAGGAATGGGGCATGGAATTCAGAAGCATTTGCCCATGGTGTGAGTGATGGAATCCACCATGTGAAGATCCCAAAGCTCTTCTAAGGGAAGACATATCAGCATCTTACAAGAACACAGAGCAAATCAAATTTAATTTTTAAATTTTATTTTGTAAAGAGAACCATGATTTTTCCTAGACTTTTACTCTGTAAGGTAATATCACACTTTTCACTCTTTTGCATCTCAACTTATATAAAACCTCCCTCTTTAAAACTTCTCCATGACTGCCTCAAATTGGGCTTATGTGACCCCCATATGTGCCCATGGAACTCAAACTTACCCTACCAGGGCTCTTAACACCATGTATTATAATTGCCCATTTACTCCTTTATATCCCTCATCCCATCCCTCACAACCCCCAACCCCCCCCATTGTCAAGCATAATGTACAGAGACAAGCCAATGTACAGACTTTAATAAGTAATAAAAATGGTGGTGTGATTTTTCAGGCGCAACTTTATTCTGGATGCCTGTAGTTTGGGAGTCATGAGTGGCCAGGTCTAGGATAGTGTCATTTTCTTGCCTTCTTCTGTATTACACATTGTCCCACAGATAAAATTAGAAAATGGGGTGCCGTATCAGTGAGTACACATGCCACAACAAAATTTATAGTGTCGATAAGGGAGAGGGAACATTCTGGAAGCCCTCAATAGCTCACAGTTCATACTCAGGAAGGAAGAATGTTTTCAACAACAGAAGAAGCCGTGAAGTCTCAGCAGCTAGGTGCCGCAGTCCCTGGGAATGGCCACTCCTGTGAGCATGGGCAAGTCCCTCACTGAAGGCAGAAGTTCTGATGAGGGAGTTTCAGGTTGGATACAATTTCTAGCTGTATAATTCTCTCCCCATCAGGAAAATGGGTCAAAGGCAATAAGCAAGAAGAGCATTATTTCAGGAGTAACTGAGTCTTCATCAACTTATACAGAAACAGAAATCATTTGTGTCCTTGGTACCTCCCAGTCTGTTATGTCATCACGGCAAGAGAAAGTCAGGTCTAGAGCCACAGCTCCCCTAAAATCTTGACTTGGGACAGCTTAGGCAGAGCAAGTTTCTGGAGTCCATCAATTCCACTTTCCAATTATAAAAAAAACCTCTGTAATAACAAAAACTATAAAAGCAAAAATTCAAAAAAAAATTTAGTTAAATCAAGGATAGCAGCAAATGAAAAGCCTGAGTGACTCAAGGCAGAATGTGTGGTGCACTGAGGACAAAGAACCTTCATGAATACCATGGGAAGTCCAACCATCTGCCTGCATGTGTGCATATGTGATGAGAGTTTCCAACATTGACAAGTATTGCATATGAGCAAGCTATCTTAGTGGAATAGTCCACAAACTCAACAGAAAATCTGAATACCTAATTTTAGAAAGCTTTCATAAACTCCTTTATTCACTAGTAAGTGAGTTGTAGCATATAATAGGAACACCCAGGGACTCTAGAATAGGAAGGTCTTCCATTGTCTTCCATTCAATGTCCAACAGATGGACCATGGGGTGTAGCTTGAGAAACATAGGAACAGAACAATTGCCCAATCAACTATAAATTTTAGTTTCCAATATAGTTAACTGCTTGTGAGAAGGATAAACAATATGAACCAGACCGGGGAGCTTCTAAGCTAGTAGGCCCTCAATAAATATTTACAGAAATCATGTATTAGAGATCAGAAGAATGTAAATGACTAGTATTGGTGGAAAGAATAAAAATGTTCCCATTATGGGCAGTATTTCATGTGCAGTACTGAGAATAAATGCAATCTTTTCAACACTCTGATCTCAAGATTTATTTTACTGTATCTAAAACCCAGTGACCTGTACCAGTATGTCATCCATTAACATGTGCAAGATAAACTGTAATGGGAATAGCATCTTGGAGACCAGGTATGAGCCTGCAGTGATAAAACAGACCCAAAGTCTGGGTTTCCAGCTAATTCGGCAACACGTGTGGATAAGCATAAACCATAATTCTGTAATATGCTCAAGGGTCAGGAATACGTGCATCAGTTAATTCGTGGAAGTAGCTGTAAAACACTGAGATTTGATTGAGCCCTTTACATCTTGTACACTTGCTATGAAAATATCTGCAGTAAAAGAAAATCAGATCCAGTGAATAGTGCGCAATATGAAGTCTCTCAAGTGGGTGGGAGGTAATCAGCTGTAACATAGACTCCTTTCCAAAATGGCAAAGTAAAGACTCTAAGCTAGCAAAAGGCCACTGCAGAGCTGGTGTAAATTTGCTGGTGGCCCGTAGTACTACTGAAATGTACAGCGGGCTGTAGGAAATTCTTTTCCTTGTTGTTGCCTTTTTTTTTTTTCTTTTCTTTGTGCAGGCTGTAAAGAGATGGTAAATCATGCAACAACATGGATCCTGAGAAATAATGCAAGACTTTTAGCATAGTATCAGAGCGTGAAGCTTTTGTTTTTCTACCCCAAACTGCTTGACCTCTCTCCTTGATCTTGATGCCTATGACTTCATCTATTTTTTTTTTCCTCAGAGAACCTTGAAGATCAGAGGACCACAGAATTAGAGTAGGAGCCAAATGAATGGGTATATTAATCATGTTTTTAGACTTTCTGAATCTTGTGATGTTTTGATATTTGGGGGCACCTTAAGGACCTAGGGAAGAGTGCCCCTTTCAGGACTAGCTAATTTCTAAGGAGAATATCTGACTTCTGATCACAACTTTCCTGTGCAAACCAGTCAATCGTGCATCCATATCCCCTAAGCATCTCCTTTATCTAACTCTTACACACCAAGCCAATATTCCTCCTCCCTAAATAACCTCATGGCCCAGTACCAGGCATCTAGAGACCTCCCTTATAATCCAAATGCCATGGGAATTAGTCAAGCTAGCCAATCTTAGTTGTCGATTCTGCCTTACCTTACCTTTTCTGAAGAAACTCCAACAAAGTCGTTGGCCTACTCTTTCTTCTTGCTCCTTTCTGCCTCCTGATCAAAACTGGTCCTCCTCTCATGGCCTTGCATGGCAAGGACATGGCACTCCCCTTCTTAGGAAATGTAAGTAATAAATTCCTCTTTCAAAGATACTGGGTTCTCCATGTTGTCCCTCAGTCACTTCCACAAATTAAAATCCCATGGGTACAAATGAGACCATGGCCTTTCATAGTCATTTTTAGGGACATGCTTGCTTGGTCTCAAATCTGGCTTAGAAATAATCTACTTTCATCTAGACATCATGAGTGACTATAACACAAAACCCAGGATGGGAGCCAGGCACTCTCTTCATCTCTATTTCCATGGTGGTGCTTGGGGAAGCACACTCTCTTATTGAATTTCTATCTTGGTACCCAAGTCCAGAAAGCTTGTGTGATCTACCAAAAAAAGTAGGAAAGGAAAAAGTATAGCCCTGCTCTCCTAATTCCCCATATGAAGCCACCACCAATGATGAGAAACACCATCCAATAACGATGATAGCTGTGAACATTTATTCACCGAGTGTCTGGCTCTGTGCCCAGTATTTTCCATGCACCATCTCACTGAACCCTTACAACAAGGCTATGAGGTAAATGCTATCCTTATTCCATTTTAGAGATGAGAATTTAGAGATGAAGATCATGGGTCCAAGGGCACATATCTGGTAACTGGTGACCTGGGACCAGAAAAACCAACTCTACACCCTGGCTCTTAAACCCTACTCTATACTACATCTGTCAAGGCTGAATGAGATTCCATCTTCCCCATGACACAGAATACAAGAGCACAATTATTTTTGTGAATGAAACATCATTCCGAAAACCTCAACCCCAGGTTGACTGGTGGGTGATGCCATATTGCCTTCTAAACCAAATATACTTTTGACAGATACTCACAAGCAGGGCCAGCTCCAGCAACATTGTGAAATAGGCAGCCCTCTTGATTTGTGGTGATTGCTTTTCCTAGAATTCAGTGTCTCACTATCATTGAAGGTGAACCAGATGACTCTACTCCCAACTTGTCTTCTGTGGTCGGTGACTTAGGCTCCAAATTATTTCCTTTTATCTATAAACCCATAAGAATTCCCATTTCCTCTTTTTTTTGAAATCTATCAAGGTTCTAGGTTCAAATAGACCTGCATTCTAATTCTAGCTGTACAGCTTTTAGCTGTGTGACCTTTATCTCTACTTTCTTCATCTATAGAACTGTTATGGTAGCACAGAGCTTTTTTTATAAAGGTAAAAATGTTACATCATGTGTGCTGTGCCAAGATTGATTCTTATTATGTCACTGAGGCTCAAAAATGATAGTTCAGTCATGAGGAATAGTTCCCCAATTTTCATATGTATTATTTCAATATAAAGTAATAGCACTGGTTTCTTTTTTTAAAAGATTTTATTTATTTATTTATTTGTCAGAGAGAGAGAGAAAGAGAGAGAGAGAGAGAGGGAGAGAGCACAAGCAGGGAGAATGGCAGGCAGAGGGAGAAGCAGGCTCCCCACTGAGCAAGGACCCGGATATGGAACTTGATCCCAGGACCCTGGGATCATGACCGGAGCCAAAGGCAGACGCTTAACCAGCTGAGCCCCCCAGGTGTCCCATAACCTTGATTTCTAGAGTCACAAAAGCTCAGACTCTTAACAGGGTAGACAAATTTCACAAAGATGGGTTAATAAACCAGCTATGAAAGTAAGCACTGACTTAGCATATCTGCTAGGAATTCAAAGGAAATATAGGAAGTTCTGATAAAACCAAACGGTAGAATATTTTTTTTTTAAGATTTTATTTATTTGACAGAGAGAAACACATCCAGAGAGGGAACACAAGCAGGGAGAGTGAGAGAGGGAGAAGCAGGCCTTCCGCCGAGCACGAACCCGATGTGGGACTCGATCCCAGGTCTCCGGGATCATGACCTGAGCCAAAGGCAGTCGCTTAACCAACTGAGCCACCCAGGTGCCCCCAAACGGTAGAATAAATGAAAATTAAGCAATGGATCTAAGAAGAGAAGACGTCTATCTTACAATTTTGCCAAACGTCCACAGCTCTCATGTCGTAAAATTCTAGAATGTTTTTAAATATATTCAGCAGAACTGATACAGGGAAAAAGCAGAAAAGCAGGCATCATAAGACAGAAGCTTTCATCCCTGCTCTGCCACTTGCTGGCCATGTGATCTTGGGTATATCATTTGATCTCTATGGATGTCAGTTTCCTTCTCTGTAAAATGAGAGTGTTGGACCAGATAGTCCTGGAGATTTCTTTCAGTCGTACCATTCTATGAGGTGACAAGTCTGACTCTACCATTGTCCTTCCCCCTGTTCTCTGGAGATACTGTTACCATAATAATTGCTGTTGCCCCCAAATAACATCACTAGCAGAGTCCAGTCACGCACAGGAATTCCAGGCACTGTGACTGTGAATTCTAATCCCCCTTGGTCACACCACTGTTGAATGACCTTGGACAGGGCATGTAATTTCAACTAACTGCCTCAGAAGCCAAACCAGACAAAAACCTGAAGGAGTTTACAGGATAAATTTCCTACTCCTGGCACTCCACGAGCCTCCCTCCAAATGCCTTTACAACATTTATTTTGGGACCACCCATGACAAATCATGAAATTAGGCTGTTGCCCTGAATAATTTTCAATCATGGTATATCCCACTTCCAACATAGAAGCCTATTTCTCCCTATTCAAATCATATCCATCTTTCAAGGGAGGCCAAATTTAGATAAAAACTTATAAGGCTGAAAAATCCCCGATTATTATTTCTATTTTAAATTAAATCTCCATTTTAATATCTAAATGTGTAATTCATTTAAAAAATTAAATTAATTGGGGCGCCTGGGTGGCTCAGTTGGTTGAGCAACTGCCTTCGGCTCAGGTCATGATCCCGGAGACTCGGGATTGAGTCCCACATTGGGCTCCTGCTCGGCAGGAAGCCTGCTTCTCCCTCTCTCACTCCCGCTGCTTGTGTTCCCTCTCTGGCTGTGTTTCTCTCTGTCAAATAAATAAAAAAATCTTTAAAAAAAATTAAATTAATTGTTTAAAGTGAAAAAAATTTAAATTTATACATGTCCTGTTTTCCCGAGTTGATGCAATAAGTCTGGCCCTTCGTTGTCTCTTTGTGGCACCTAACTCATAACCATGCTTATCATAAGTACTTAATACAGAGTTGGTGAATAAAAAAGGGTGGCCTAGAATGGCAGGTGAGCACATCCAGATATAACACTGCACAAGATGAGTAGTGAGTAACTTTTAATATTTCTGTCCTTCTTACTACCATTCTCCCCCCTCTTTGGGAACTGAGTATTGAGGTTATATTTGCACTATGTTTCCTCTTCTCTGTCATTGACTGGTCCAGAACACATGCTGATGGTTTCTTAAAAGGTGGCTATACTGATAAAAGCAGACTCAGAAGCATGTCCTACTGAAAAAGAATGAAGCCAGTGAGAGACAAAGAGTGAGTTCCCTGGCTTCTCAACTTCTGATCCCAAGTTCTTCTTGAGGGTCAAGTGTCAATGTGCCCTCAGTCTCTGTGAGAAACTTCTGTGTCCTTACAACATTCTTTCCTTCTTTTCCTTTTTCCCTTCCCTCCCTCTCTCTTTTACCTCCTTTTTTCTTTTGAATTCTACAGCCCTGACAACTCCAGGAAAGCCAAGAATTTAGAGCTCAGATAAAGAGAGCACCAGCACGCTGCCTAGTTTGGAGAGTTTGAGATCAGAACTGCTTCTGGCTGATTTCCTTACCACCCCAACCTTGAATCTGCAGGGACACCAACGCTCCTATGAAGACCTCACTGCCAGACCACAAACATCCTTATAGTAAAACTGCCACCACCTCCCCACCAAGAGGAACGATGAAATAGGAAACAACCTCAGGTAAAATGAGGCATGACCACTCAAGGGAGAGATGGGAATATTTGGGGGTATTGATGACCCCTTGTGCCACAGAGTTTCTCCAACATTTCAGGTCTCCCTAAGGCAATGCATGTGTAAGGTACAAACAGCTTTTCAAAATCACCTATTATCAGTGAGCACTCACATGAACTTCGTACTTCACTTCTGTGGCAAAATTGTTTCCCAGTATGTATGTGTTTTCCTCACTTTGTACCCCATGGCTAAGGGTACAAAATTTGATCTGGTAGAACATGTTGATGTCACCTTGATGTAATCACTGAAAAATAGTGCCTGAATGAGTCTAGGTGACACTCTCCCAAAACCCCCAGTTTCCGTGAAAAACAGCACTGGCTCTCCATGAGGGCACTGTGAGATGGGCAGGAGCATAGTAGGCAGGGAGATCGTTGTGAATTTTATGTTCTTCTGTCCTGCAATGAAGATCTCTCTTATGCTGGCTATAGTTGGCCAATCACAAACACATGGGCACTAAGGAAAACCTGCTAGTTTCTGGCTTTCCTATTCCTTGGTCTTATGAAAGAGACCTACTCCTGTGGGTCCTTCTCATCCTCCTTATTGCTTACTGATATTTTTCCCCCAGGTGTAGTCCCACCTGTGTTGAGTCTTCTTGGGTTCCTTAGGAAAGGAATCACAGCTCAATGATTTTCACTTTATAGACTGAAATCTCCATGTTGCCTATGGCTTAAGAAACAAAATTTTCAACGTGTCTTGCAATGATTGTCCCTGTTCCTATAAAATGATTCCTCATTACTGCCTTGTGAATGCTGAACCAGTTGCATGTGTGAGTAGTTGCTTTTACCATGTTAACACTTCTCATCAGATTTGGCCTAAGCAGTTGAGTTGGCATCCCCTGATTGACTTTTTTGTCAAGAGAATTCAGGTTTTATCACTGACATGGTCTTAATAAAATATTTTTTAAAACTCCAGAATCCTGTCAAGGTATATGCACTGCAGTGGTATCATGTTGGAAAAATTTCTATTTCCATTCTTCTTTCTATAGTTATCACCTGGCATTTTGTGTTCTTTCCCTCCATACCATTATTATTCTTTTAGATACTCTAATTGACCCAACTTTGTTCAAAGGGAGCCAGTATAATCTGGTTTCTGTATCATTTTGATATTGTCCCATTGGTCTTTGAGCATTTACTTTCTAGCATAAATTAATCTGGCCTCACTTTGTATTTTTTTTTTCTGTTTCAGACCCTAGAATCAGTTATTTCTCCAAGGAGCCCTGTTCTTTTAATAAAGAATGATATTTAGAAACCAAGATCTAGCTTCTTGGTGTGCTCATTGCTAGTGGGATGTAATTGTATATAGACCTTTCAATACACAGAACTAAGGAATATATTTGTTCAAGAAAACATGAGTTCTTACCAATACCTTTCATTCAAATCCAATATTATGCAAATCTTGCTCTCTTTCTCCTATATTTTCATCTTCTCTCACATTGAGAACCTTAGTTTCCAAAAAGTTTAAGATATTTTCTCCTTCGCTATATGCTTCAATACACTCAAAATAATCTCAGTATTACTTACTAATACCACCACAAATAAATCTAAGCAAAATGAAATATTTTTAAAGGTTCTTTCTGTTCAAAGAATATATTTTACAAAAGTGTATTAACAATGTGCCTGAACTAATTCCATTTTTTCTGTAGTTATACTATAGATACCATTTGATTATGCAGTTCATTTGTTTTTGTTTATATTCAGTTTTAATGCTTGCCCTTTTTATTCTTTGGAATTAAGTTTATTTTTAAAATGTGTGTAGCTTTTACATGGTTCAAAAGTCCAAACTGTATAAAAGATAAACTCAGAGAAATCTTATTTCCACTCCTATCCTTTCTACCCTAAGTGCCTCCAATCCTCTTAGGTGGCTAATTTTATGAATTTATACATTATTCTTAATATTTTTCTTTTTGCAAATCTCTCTCTCGTATTATTACTTTTTATTTTGATATATAAGAAGGTTTCTATTTTTACTGAGGTGGTTACCTTTATACTACTATTTTGTATTTTTTAATGGTCATAATTCCCCTTTTCCTTACATGGGCTTCTAAAATTGGTTTAGATTGCTAAGTACTATCTTTTGACTCCCACTTATTACCTACATGCTAATCGGTGGTTTTGCGCCACTTCCCTTTTTCCTTTTCTCCTCTCCAATATTTTCAGTTGTGCAATTTATAATTCAGAAAAATGTGTAATATTTACAGGCTATTCTTCCAACTTTGTTCCTGTCTTCATTCCAGTCTTAGACCTCGAGTCAAATATAGTCATTGGTCATCAGCAGCACTTTTGTTGCTATTTCCTCGATTGTCTCCTAGTGGGATGCAGTTTGTCATCTAGCAGACTGCTTAGGATGAGCTATCATTACATATACTCTGACTTCTTGCATGTTTAAAACTATTTGCCTATAATCTGGATATTTAATGGACCACGGGGCTAGATAACTTAGTCTTATTTTTTAAAGTGGGAATGGAAACATTTCAAGTAATCCACAACCAAAGATGGATTAAATAAATAAATTATGTTCAGTTAAATAATGGAACCCTGGTCCACACAGCCATCATGCATGCTACAACTGCTGTGGAAAAGTAGGAAAGGATATATAAACCTGGAATGGCCAAATATGTTTTTAAAGTCCAAGGATGTTGTAAGTGTGTGTGTGTGTACATTTAGCACAAAGCAGGTCAAAGATACATTTAAAAATTAGCAGTGATTTTCTCTGATGGATACAATTGTTGATGATTTTTAGATTCTTCTTTGTGCTTTTTAAAAAATTTTTTCCAGTTGTACCACTTGCGGGATTGGAGAGAATACAGCATCTGTTTTTAGGTAAAGCAAAGTTCTAAAGCTTTCAAGGCTTATTTCTAATGTGTTGGCTTTGATCAATATCACAAGACATGGTGTACCAGAGAAAGAGCAGCATGATCTAATTAGCAAGCTCAGGACTGTCTAGACGGGTCCCGGTGCTCTGCCGGTGCTAGGGGCTCAATCAATGGAGGCTGATGATTAAGAAAACTAAAATCAGTCAGTTCTGAGCAGAGCCATTTTGGGCGCTAGTGTTCATACATCTGAGTCAAGCCCCTGCCTGCCAGGATTGTGGGGAGGAAGAAATGAAGTGGGGAAAATACAACACTCTCAGTCTTATGTCTAGCACATCGTTCTCCTATCACTTCATCTAGGAGGGAAATATAGGTGATTAGCATCTTGTTCTCAATACCTGATGGGGATGTATTCAGAGTTACTTAATCTGATTAATATTCAAACTAAATGGACATATAGCCAGTATTTAAAAAAAAAAAAAAGGCCAAGGCAGCCAATGCAAGCTTTATAGAGAAACTCAGAGAGGATTCATAGAGCAAGAAAGCAAGACAGAAACTGCTTAGAAATCATTAGAAATTGCAGTAGTTAGGGCTTCTAAGTCAGAGAGGAGGAAACCTGTGTCCCTAAGCATACATGTATTGTTATAATAAAAGAAGTAAACAGAGTGTATACCTGCTTTGTTAAGTAATCATTACAGGATGGTGAAGTCATCACAGTTCTTCCAACGGCTTCCCTCCGCGGAGCTGACCAAGAATAGCACCTCAAAGCAACTGAATCAGAATCTGGACGTGAAATGCCTACAAGTTTTTTTTTAAATATCTCTTCAAGTGATTATGATGATTATTAGCTGGGTTTAGGAGCCATTGGCCTGTAAAATGGGACCACCATCCATCCCATCTACCAGGACAGTCCCAGAGTAAATATTACAAGAGCTCCCTCCTGGTACAAAAATCTCTCAAAAGGTAAATACTATGTGCTCTCCTACCTGGACCTCAGGCTCTCGAAGGCACTATTGGTGAAGGCAGATTCACCCCTGTAGTGATGGCCTTGTCCTATAAGACACTGGAAGCACCAAAGAAGATGAGACTTAGAGAAAAATAAAACCACCCCTTGACCTTAAAGTCACACTACAAGGCTGACCAATGGCAGACTCTCCCTGAGGATGGAAATTGATGAGTGAAGAAGACAAAGGCATATACTGTAGTGGAGAAAAAGAATGGAAAACCTGAGCATCTCAAAGACAATTCCTTCTGCTATTTCATCATTTGGTCCAAGTCAATTGAGAAAGTCAGAAATAAATATGGATTTAACTTTATCTGATGGTTATTTAAGAGCTTTTACTCATTTCTTCTTTACCTATTTTTGGTCCCCAGTTTCCATAAGAGTCAAAATAAGAAAATCATCTGACAGTGATTTAATATTGCATTTCAACTGTTGAAAAACCAATCAATACTCCCCATTGTGTTAATGTGTCATCCAGTCCTGGGGGTTGTTACCTTGTTCTGGTTTAATCCTGATCTGTTCCTTATAAATAAGCGCATGCAAAGATAAAAGGCAGAAATCTGTTCCTAAAAACACTCACATTATAAAAATGTAAGAGAAAATATTTCAGGGCACCATCCTCAGGCCCCTGAGCACACTCTGTGCTCTCCAGTATCCCCCAATATCTCTGCCATCACATCCCTGGGAGAGCCACCTTCCTTTAGCCCCAGACAGCCCGCCTAGCCCATACACTGTGAATATTTTCATCCCTCCTGTCCTGACTTCTCCTATTTCTTTTTTTTTTTAAGGTTTTATTTATTTATTTGACAGGGAGAAACAGAGCTAGAGAGGGAACACAAGCAGGGGGAGTGAGAGAGGGAGAAGCAGGCTTCCCACCGAGCAGGCAGCCCGATGTGGGGCTCGATCCCGGGTCTCCAGGCAATCACCCAACGAACTGAGCCACCCAGGTGCCCCAAGACTTCTCCTATTTCTAATGGGGGCCTTTTCCATAAGGAAGGATTTTCAGTTACTTGACTCCTAATTAATATTCAAGTTACCCAAGCTACAAATTTAAAAACCTGAGTTTTGTTGCTCTCAGTTCAACCTACAACTCTACTTATAAAACAAGTAAAATAAGAAAATTACTTTCAAGTGTTTTTCTAAGTTCCCAGAAACTCCAGTTGACAGATGAAACTGCTCAAATAATCAGTTTCATCTACACATTTAATAAATTAGTCTTAATTTTAAACTGTATTTATAAAAGTATTTTATTAAAAATTTTGTTTTAACTGGTAAAAAAAAAAAAGTAATATACTCAAGTTTATTTTCACGTGCTTCCAATGTCTTATGGGACAAATTTACAACCATGACAAACAGAAACTTCCCCAGCTACACTGTGGTGAGCACAGCTTAATTTATAGAGATTTTGACTCACTTACTACATTTTACATCTGAAACTCATGCTACATCTGAAACCATACTCAAATTAAAAAATTAAAAATAAAGAAAAATATCCCTAGCATTTAAGCTCTCTTATTGCAGCTGTAATCAAATAAATGTAAAAAAAAAAAATCATAGAGTCCTCTTAAGCATTCCAGTTTATTGTTTATAGACTTAATCAACATCTCTTACACCTTTCAACTTAAAAATCTCAAGATTACAATGTTACCCATTTTACATTGAAATCACAAAGGCAATCTTTTAGGGTCAGACTTTGTTACATTCTCTTGAAATAGCCAACATACTGGTCCTTTTTAGAGAAGCTTAATTTGGGTAAATGGAATTCAGCACCCCCTAGCCTAGGCTGGATTCAACTAATCTCTTTACTGCCTGATTGAACTCCGCATTCTTTTCATATTGTTTTTGTCCAGCTCTGTCCCCGTTCCCGGAGGCCCCCATCTTCTAAAACCCATCAGCCTTTCTTTATTTAGTCCAAGGTTTGAACAAATCATAGTTTCTCCTTAAGGTTGATGGGCTAAGCCTAAAAATCCCTTTGAAATGCACATGTACCTACTTGGATGGAAATCACACCACTGATTTCATCCTTTCCAACACCACACACACACACACACACACACACACACACACACACACACACACGGTGGTTCAGATTACTCAAGAGGGGGCACAATGAGGTAAGAGCCTATTACGCAATGCTTTTCAATGTCTCCTAAAAACATTTTTTGTTGATATTTGCTTAGAGTGCCCTGTGGAAAGAACACAGGCCTTTTTGTAAGCAGTTTTTGAAAGGCTCATCTCCAAGGCAGTTACAAACTGAAGACATTGCTAGGAGAAAGTCTGTTGTATGCAGACCATTAGAGCTGCAAGGAGTCTGATGGGTCACGGGGTCCGGCCCCATGCCATACAAAAAAGAAAATTGAGCTCTGAAGACAGGGGACGAAGGAGGGAGAAATGCCTTTACTGAATATCTTCAATGTTCCAGGCATTGTGCAAGTTAACCTTCAATTAAGATGCTTTGAGTGGCCCTTAACAATCCTTTCCCACTCCAGTTGGACACATGCCCATTGCCATTCTCCTCAAGTTACCCATCTCCTGGCCCTACACCCTTAGCACACAGCTCAACCTTCCTTTCCACGCAGTCAGTGGAAGTAATCTGCCATTTGCGATTTTGAATTTCAAACCCAGCATCCCATGTACCCAAATAACTTGTGATCAGAAGCCCAATTTTTAAGGACTGAGAGGTAAAAAAGAGATGAATAACTAGGGAATCTTCCCAGAAGTTTAGAGAAGGGAAGTAGCAAGACTGGACAGAGCTGTGGTATGGGAGCAGAGTCAAGGGGAGACTGGAGAATGGAAGGAGCAGAGCATAGTCACAGGGAGACAGGAAGAGGGGGAGCATGTAGGGTGTGAGGAAATGATGACCAGAACAGGAGCCCAGAGGAGGGGGATGTGGGCACAGGTTGAATTAGTAATTGGAAGGAAAGAAGGATACTTCATTCTCCAAAGCAGGAGGAAAGAAGAGGGGGTGGCCATGCATAGTGCTAAGGATGTTAATATGAAATCAATTCAGACAGTCACCCTAGGGTATGGGTTAAGTGGGGAGGAAGGCTAAGCCAGGCCGGGCACACAGACTGTGTGGACGTGGAAGAATCTAAACTCTGGACATCTCCATGAACTAACTAGTGGGAGTGAGGGCATGAATGAATGAGCTGGAAGGACACTGGAGTTTGAGGTTTGGTGATGGGGCAGTCCTGAGTGATGACACAGCAGGGCAAGGCTATTGAAAGGCCAGCATGCCGAAGTAGAGGCCAAATAAATAACACTGGGCTTGAAGCCAAGGATCAGAGGAGCACTGGGTCAAAGGGGTCATCCTCCTGGACAATGGCATCACCCAGGCTGATAGGGGGCGGGATCTGGGGGGAGAGAAATGTCATGAGTCTGCTGTCCACATCTTTCGTGACTGCAGAGATTGATGGGCAGGTCAACATGATAGGGGTGACAGAGAGATGAGAGGTGAGCCTCAAAGCCAAAGGGAATTTTATACGGGAGGGGTGGAATGGTAGCCTGGCAACAGCTTTGGAGAGCAAGGGAGACACTGATTCCCAACTCCCAGCCTGAGGCGCAGAACAGAGGGCAGGAGAGAGTGAGCTCCCTGCCCTTGAGCAGGATAAAAGCAAAGCAGGGAACTCAGAAGAGACTAAGTCTCAGCTGATGGCAGAAAACAGAAAAACATGTAGTGGAAATGTCAAGGATATAGGAACTGTGTTTATCATAGAACAGTCTTTCAGAAGGCACAGTAGAAAGGTAAAGGGAGAGACACAGGGGTGAGAGAAAAAGCAAGCATTCTGGCATGATCTAAATAACAGGATAAAGACTAAGGAGGTCTGTGTCCCAGGCAGCAGCCAGGTAGGGATGGCACAAACAGGAGGCAGAGAGACCTCTGGCCCCAGCCTACTGGCCATATGATCTGAGGAGAAGGACTTGCTCTTTCTGTGCCTCAGTTTCATCATTGTGAGGATAATGTCAGCACATACCTCATAAAGCTGGTGCTGTGAGAAATATATTAATACATGTAATTAGAAAATTAATCAGCATATAGTTATAGAAGAAGCACTACTTTAGAAGGAAAAATATCCTACTCCACACTTTCCCTCAAGTGACACACCTCTGGGTATAGCAGACCCAGAGTAACACATCTTTGCTTCCCCCACCACTTATAGGAAGCAAAAAACCCAACAAGAAGCAAAAAACCCAGCAAGCAAAAAAAATATCTGTCAGAGTCACTGATAAGATTCAAGTTCTTACAAACCTATCTATGGTAATTAACCATTACCTGTCTTTTGAAAAAGAGAGAGAGACAGGAAGGAGGGAAGAGGGGAGAGAGAGAGAATCCCAAGCAGACTGCCCACTGAGGACGGATGCCCCCGGCCCCCTGCAGGGCAGGGCTTGATCCCACAACTATGAAATCATGACCTGAGCTGAAATCAAGTCGGAGGTCTGGCCACCCAGGCACCCCTTATCTGTCTCTTGAAAGGAAGAAGAGATGAAAAGTTGCTTAAGGATACTAAGTATCTTATAAATGTCTAATATGGAGGTCAATAGTCATCTAGTATATAACTCAACAACAACAATAAAAATTAAGTGACCTCTGTTAAAAATGGGCAAAGAACTTGGATAGACATTTTCCCAAAGATGATATACAAATGGCCTATAAGCAAATGAAAAGATGCTTCACGCCAGTAATCATCAGAGAAATACAAGTCACCACCACAAAGGGTTAACGCCTCATGCCCATCAAGATGGCTCCTAGCAAAACAAATCCAGGAAGTAGTGTTAGTGGGGGTGCAGAGAAATCGGAATGGGTGTGCACTGGGAGTGTGAACCAGCGCAGCCACCGCGCGGAACGGTAGGATGGTTTCTCAAAAAATCAAGGATAGAATTACCATATGATCCAGCAACCCTACTTCAAGGTAGGTTTCAAAAGATTTGAAAGCAGAGACTCAATCAGATACTTGGGCGCCCATGTCTGTAGAGCGATCCAACAGCCAAGATTTGGAATCCACCCAAGGGGCTGTGGACAGACGAACAGATAAACAAAATGTGGCATAAGCGCACAAAGACATATTGTTCAGCCTTTCAAAGAAAGGGAATTCTGACACGTGCTACCTCATAAATAAACCTTGAAGGCACTGGGTTAAGTGAAATAGCGAGTCACAAAGGGACAAATACTTATATGAGGTATCTAAAGTGTCCGAATTCATAAAAACAAAAAGCAGGATGGTGGTTACCAGAGGCTAGGAGGAAAAGGGGGAGGGGAGTTGTTGATGATTTTTTATTTTTTTTAAAGATTGTATTTATTTTTGTGTGTGTGAGAGAGAGAGCACAAGCAGGGGGAACAGCAGTCGCCCTGCTGAGCAGGGAGCCCCATGTGGGACTGATCCTAGGACCCTGGGATCATGACCCAAGTGCTTAACTGCCTGAGCTCTCCAGGCATCCCAGGGAGTTGTTGTTTAATGGGTATAGCTTCAGTTTTACGAGATGAAAAATCCACTTCACAACAATATAAATGCACTTAACACTATAGATCTGCACGCTTAAAAACGGTTACGATGGTAAATTTTATGTTGTTTTTTTAACCATAATAAAAAGAAAATGGAGGGGGAAAAAAAGAGTCATCTATTATCTCCCCTTTGCTCACTCTACTTTACTGATGAATAAAATGAAGCCCAGGGAAGGGAACTGAATCATCCACAGTCATGCAGCTCATGAAAGCAGAATAAGGACCAGAGCCCAGCACTCTGACCCCCGGCTGTGAGGTTCCTGCTGTTCCACTAGGCCCTCTGTTCGCGGTGCCAAGGTAGTGGAACGATGGCATACTTGATTTATCAGTAGTGACAGTGACATTCCACTGAACCTGAAAAAGATGAAGATTCTACTCAGTGCTTAGAAATGCTCCTGTGCCCTTGCCCTTCCTCCAAATGTCATCACAATTATTCAAACCAGCAGGTCTGAGATGCCACACTGGAAATCTTAAGATATTCACAGCTTCTCTCACCAGTCTGCGGCAGACCCAAAAGCAGATGAGAGCAGTTTTTCTGTTCCTGGGCTGTCCCCCTATAATTTAGAAGTCCAGACAGTTACACTGGAAAACAGGAAGGAAAGCTCAGGGGCCCACTTAAAAACAAGCTCAGTGTGGGGTCTCCAATGCCACAGAATGAGGCTACTCGTTAAAACATGCTACTTTGAAATGCATTCACTCACTCCTGTCTGGACACAGGGAGGAAGTGTTTTTCCCATTTAGGAGTTTTCCTTTAGCTCTTCATTCCAAATTCCATAAAGGAGACAACAGGAAGAGCTGGTTCCAGGTCCAGAAACAGGGATGAAAACCAGATCTTTTTTTTTTTTTTTTTAAGGGTGATGTCAATAGGTTGCCTTCTATTTAATATCAGAAATTTCTTTTGTTCCCATGGAAACAATGAGTCCAGCTGAGAATCCCCATAAAGCGTGGCTTGGTGATTCCAGAAAACTCTGCAGGTTTAAAAGTGTCAGAGCAAAGACCACCTTCCCCCTGTGCTCCTCCAGTCTCCTTGACACACAAACATCTCAGACATACAACACCCCTCTGAGCTCTGAAAGTGTTAGGAAAATCCTTCTCGCATCAATATATCCCGTGATAAAGAACTAAATAAAACATTTTGGCAAGGACATTTCTAAAGATCTTTCCACTCCAGAAATATTTTTTGTTTTGTTTTGCTTTCAGCAGCCTACTAGAGGCTGAACCAGGATGCCTATAAAAAGCCTTCTGTGTTCCCCTAAGCCCTCTTAATGCAACGTCAAGAAGAATGGACTAAGATGGGTGTCGGAGAGCCTGAGCCCGCGCCGATGCCAGGACGGCCAGCTTGGCTGTTCGCACTGGTGGCGGCGCTGAACGCCCCACTCCCCCGCTCCTCAAATTGCTGTGGTCTCTGTCCATACTCTTTAAGGCAACTGGCTGCGCTCTTGGCTTGTCTCTCCTGTGTCTGCTAGTTATCGAACAAAGGGAGGAATTACTCCCATGCCCAGTTTCCCGGATGCTCGCAAGCACGGAGCCAAGGATCAGCTGAAATAGAAGGGAGAACTGAGCCGAGAAGCACTGGTGACAAGACCAGGACCTGCTGAGCAGCCCTTCCTGCCCCAAGACACACCTGTCCTATAGCCCCCAAGGAGCCATTCAGGAAGCATCATGTGCCTCCCACTGAGCGCCGACCCCAGGAAGCAAGGACTTTCTTGAGATGGCATCAAGCCTGAAAGCTGGGAGAAGAGCCCCAAGGCCCTGCAGCACCTCCGCAGCACCTCCGCCCTGTTGCACAGACAGAAGTCAGGAGGCAAGAAGGCTTTGCTGCCTCTAGGTGTCCCCTGGTCTTCCCCTCCTTTCCTCTACCACATGTATTTTCCCCCAAATCCAAGGACGGTCTTTGCAGCCTGAAACTCCAGAAGAGCTGGCCTCCTGGTCAGGCCTTCTTCCCAAAGTGAAGGCTGGCAAAATGCTTTCTCTAAGCTGAATGATGTCCACCTCTTGGTTTATTGCTAGCTTTTGCAAACCAAAAGGACCTGCAGCGTGGGTGTGCATACAGCCCCCGGAAACAGAAACACAAGTCTCTTACAACCACTTGTTATCCCCTAAGTGCCCAAGGGCAGGTATGGAGACTGTGGAGACTCCGCTAGGGATTCTGCCTCAAGAGCTAATTCTAGAAAACTTAAAAGATAATTCCTTACCACTATGTCCCTGGAAACCAGGATACAATATCCAAAGAAGACTGTCAAAATATGGACCCCAGAGAGCAACTAGATCTGAGGCTTCCTTAAGCAGGGGCATTAGCAGAAGGAAAGGATCCAGGAGGAAGATTATTCCAAATCAGCACAGAAAAAGCCAAATTTATTGATTGGGGGAAATGGAAAAGCAGAAAATGGATAGATGTTTTGAGGGATTCAGGGAGGAAACCATTTCTCAGGCACAAATGTGTTTAAGGGCTAGAGAGAGAACATACACAACTTCGAGTGAGGGTGTTGAATTTTTTTTCCTGACTCCTCCTTTGAAAGGCAGGGAAAAGATGAGGTTGAAAAAAACAAAGTTGGTCATTGAATCAAGACATTTCTTCTTTATAAAGCTGCATAATGGCTTGTACAGTAAGGAGAAGCCACGTAGGCTTATAATCAGTACTGACATAGGTATCTTATCCTCTGGGCAGTATTTATGAACCAAATCTGGGAGTCAGGGACATGAGGAGGGGAGGAAACTACTACTTACAGAGCATCCACTCTTCCTTATGTACTGGGCTGGGGGCACTATATACAAGACCTCTGAGCTCCAGTTCCTTATAAGTAGCCATCTCCGCAACATCCCCACTTGGATGGCTAAAAGCATCTCAGACTCATCCCAAACTGTTTGGGATCTTCTCCCAGACTCCTGTTCCACCCAGTCTTTCCCAATCCAGTTGATGGTAGTGCCATTCTTCCAGACGCCAAGCCCAAAGACTTGGAGTCA
Organism: Spilogale gracilis; assembly: GCA_004023965.1. Lineage (NCBI taxonomy): Eukaryota > Metazoa > Chordata > Mammalia > Carnivora > Mephitidae > Spilogale > Spilogale gracilis. Next base: position 73,361 of record PITA01005830.1, read on the forward strand.
TCCTTAACTCTTCTATTGTTCTCTAACTCCATTTCCAACCTGTTAAGAAATTCTCTTGGCTCTACCTTCAAAATGTAACCCAGAATATCTCCCCTTTTCTCTATCTGTACTACCACCAGCCCGATGCTGGCCACCCTCATCTCTCACTCAGATTCGTGCAATGGTCTCCTTGATTCTAACCCCGCCCCTTTACAATCTGTTTTCATTATAAAAGGCAGACTTTTTTTTAAAAAAATGTGAATCACATCATGTCAAATCAAATCACTGCTCAAAACTGGTCAACAGCTTCCTACTCTCCTCGGAGTAGAGTAAAGCCCAGGTGCGGGCAAATATACTGCTCCTACAATGGGCCTAGAATATGGGTGTGAAGTGTAATATTACAAGGAATGAGGAATTGGGACCAAGAATTCAGTCTACCACTCAGGATTATATTAGGTAGAACATTACAATATTGCCATCTTTTAAGTACAAAATGGTCGAATACTGACCATCCCATAGGGTTCAATATAATACCAGCAGCAGAATTCAGACTTAAATAAGACTTTTTGGCCAACAGCTTCTAGGACTCCCTGGAAAGCAGCACAAATAGGTGATACGCCACAACATACAGATTTGTTAAGTGCATAGGAAATGAAAACCATGGGCTGCGTGGGTGGCTCAGTCAGTTACGCATCTGCTTTTGGCTCAGGTCATGATCCCAGGGTCCTGGGACTGAGCCCTGCATCAGGCTATCTGCTCAGCAGGGAGCTTGCTTCTCCCTATCCCTCTGTGCTTTCTCTTTCTCTCTCTCTCAAATAAATAAATAAATAAATAAATAAATAAATAAATAAATAAATAAATAAATAAATAAATAAATGGAAATGAAATGAAAACCCCTTGTGATTGGCTCTGAATCTCAGTTTGGTTCCCCTCAAGTAGAGTCATGCTCCATTGCAATAACGCCACTCAATACAGTTTACAAATTCCGTGACAATAAGCCTTCAAATCTGAGTCTCAGTAATATTTTCCCCTGGAGAGTCAGAGGTACCATGCTCCCACAGGATGACTATTTTAAGTAGAGCATTAATTACATTTGAGACTTTGTTATAATTGTCCCAATGGAGTAAATCATCTCCTTCAGAACCACACCAATAACACATCCTAATCAAAATTTCCTAGTTTGTTATCCTCTCTTCCCCTTTTCACCCAGTATACATATCTACCCCTGACCCTGCTTTTTCTGCTTCTGCCTTTGTTCACTCCCATATCCTCAGAATATGTGTCACCTAACTGACTAATCGTATTTCCCAGCCTTACTTCTATCCCCACGCAGGCTGGCTTAGATGTCCTGCTCTACTTCCCTATAACACTCTGTACTTACATACCTGTAATGCAGGAATTAACACACTGTTACAAAAACATGTATGCATACATCTCTTTCCCCCTTTTTGCTTGTGAGCTCTTTGAGTGAAGGGATGATGTTTTATTTATCTTTGCATCTCTAATACCCAGCACCATGCTTGGCAAATAGTAGGGGCTAAGAAATGTTTAACAAAGGAAAGGGAGAGTATTAGAGTAGGCAAGACACAAGTCCAGTAACAAATCTCAGTTTATGCAAAGACTCATGCAGTCTGCAGCAGATGTGGGCAGGAATGGGCAGCTCTTCTCCAGAAGGTAACTCAGGGATCCAGTCTTCTGCCAGCCTGTGATACTGCTGTCTCCAGCACGTGGTCTCTAAGTGCACGGAAGACGGGAAACAGGGCACGGGGAAGGCACAATGGATACTCTCTTGGCCCAAAGTGGCACCCATGTCTTCTGCCCCTATTCCGTTGGCCAAAACTAGTCACATGGTACGACTTAGTCACAAGGAGGGGCTGGTCTGTCAAGAATGCATAGAAGGGGAAGAGAGCAGAGCCTTTTTGGTATTCAGCTAACTGTCTCGGCCACAAGGAGAAGGAAAGAAGGGAGGGAGGAAGAAAGGAAAGAACTTACTCAGGGCCTAAACATAAGCACTACTTTTTAAGACCTATTAAGGATTCTGTCCAAATTTCCTGCCAACTGGACACTTAACACCAGATGTAGAAAGCAGTTGAGCTGCAAGCTCAGACAGAACACACTAAAAACAAAAAATTAAACTAAGAAAAAACCCATAGCCGCTTCATACTTAAGCATAGTTAAGAGGACAGCAAGTTTCAGGAGTAGAGGACAAGGGTGTGTGTGTGTCTGTGAGTCCTGTGTCTCAACTTGAGGGAGGGAAGGAGAAGAGAATGTTGGGAAGCCTATGAGGCCCCTGGAGAAGCATTATCAAGGGACTGTGCCTACTCTGAAAAATATTTAGTTGTCAGTGTGGAAAGTAAACCAAGGACTTTGGAGGACATGAATGAGAGAATCGTGTTCATAAGGATTTGGGAGTGGATGAGGAGAAGGCGGCTACCCATGGGTAAAGCAACCGTTTTCCAGGAGGCTGTAGGTAAGAGAAGGTCTGGTGTCAGAAGCCAGGAAAGGGGTGACAAGGAGGGTAGGAACATCTGTGGTAGAGACTGATAGCTGTTTACTAAACTCCATTTCTTCCTCTTCTTGGCACACGACCTCCCTTGCAGCTTGGTATGACTGTGGCGATGGAATGACCTGTCGGACCTGGCCTAGAAAATCCTCCCATGTGTACTCCTCTATGCTTTTTTCTCTTCTTCCAGCTGGATGCCAATGTCAATGATGTTTTGCTGAAGCCACAGATGTTTGTCATCCTTCTAGCCAACACTCACTAATACAGTCTAGAGGTGGCATCTTTTTTCTCTAACACAGCTATGCTGAGATGGCCAGCAGACATGTCTCTTGCTCTACAGGAAAGCATATGCCATCTGCAGTAGGAAAGAATTAGGCCAACACACAAGGAGTAAATATAGAAGAGAGAGAGAAAGTCCCAGTTGGTTGGAGTTTCTTTCCATTTTTTTGAAACAATGATTCCTAAAGCTTTCCTTTGAGCTGCTCTAGTAACTTTCCCAACTACAAAAAACAATTGACTTCCTTTTCCTTTCTGTTTTTATGTTTGCATTCACAGAGAAAAGTCAAGAGAAGCCCACTCCCAACCCTGTGCCCTCCACTGTCCGTATGAGACAATGGTGAAGTCCCCATAGTTTAGTGTGGGGTTCACTGCAGTGTTTTGTCATCACTCTTACATTGAGTTTCCTCCACAGGTCTATTGGCCTGCTTCAGAGCAAAATAGTGAGAATACTCCAGTGTGCTCTCAGGAGAAGCTGCCCCTCCACTCCACCTGGGTCAGACAGAGGTGGAATGGACTGACAGTAAACATCACCAAGTGCACAGTCCATGCCTTAGTACTTTTTATTGCGATACTTTCACTACATCTTCTGTGCACATAACATTTATACTGAGAAACATTTCAAGGCTGAAGGATTCTCCTTATTGCCCACTTATTTCACACCAACTTAACTCAATACCAACTCGGGTACATGATGACATATATCATCTCATGTAATGTTCGAAACTGCCCTGTAAGGAAGTTGTCACTATTCTGTACTGTGGTAAAACAGACATGATGTAAAGTTGCCTGTGTTAATGCTTTTTGAGTGTACATTTCAGTGACTGTGGTATCCTCATATTATAATGTGACCATCACCACCACTCATCACCATCATCTCAAACTCTTAACCCATTAAACACAACTCCTGCAGCACCTGAGTGGCTCAGTCAGTTAAATGTCTGACTCTTGATTTTGGCTCAGGTCCTGATCTCAGGGTCGTGAGATCGAGCCCCACAATGGGCTCCGAACTGAGTGAGGAGTCTGCTTGAGATTCTCTCTCTCCCCCTCTGCCCCCCCAACCCCATGCGCATGTGCTCTCTCTCTCAAAAACAAAACAAAACAAAAACAAACAAACAAATAAACAATAACTGCCCATTTTCATCTTCCTCCCCTTCCCGGGGTGCTGGCAACCACCATGCTTCTTTCTGTCTCTAGGAATTTGCCTATTCTAGGTCCTCATGCAGTGGAATCTGCACAGCATGCAGTGGAATCCCCCTTTCGCCTACGGTGAGTAATGCTGCTATAAACATTGGTGTACAAGTACATGTTTGAATCCCCGCTTTCAATTCCTTGGAGTATATGCCAAGACAATGGGATTGCTGGATCACATGGTAATGTAATTTAGAAATTTGTAAAGAAATCACTGTCTTCCACAGAAGCTATACCATTTTACCCTCCCACCAGCAACATACAATCAATTCCTCTCATCCTCAGAAGGTATTATTTCTTATCTCCATATTACAGTCAAGGAAACCAACCCCGTGAAGTGGTAACTTCCTCACAATTACACAGCTACTAAGTACTAGATCCCACATGGGAAGCCGAGATTCTTCAAGTCCATCATGCTTCCCTGGTCCCACAGCTGCCTCAGACACAGAATAGCAGAAATAGAAGTCCACTGAAACCTAAAGCAAGCAGGCCCATCTCTGGGAAAGGATCTGCTTCTGGAAGTTACCACCTCAGCTGTTTTTTTTAATAAATGGCACCTCTATGTACTGCAGCTGAGACTTCTTGGAATAAAAGTGTGTGTGCTTCATTGATAAAAAACCATCCTATTCACTTAGCAAATTTTCATTCCTTCATTCAGCTGCTATATGTTCATTCATTCAATGAGTTTTTGTTGGGTCTGTATTTGGTGCCAAGTATGTTTTTAAGGGCTGTGAACAGCTGTGCCAAAGTTCTTGCTCTCATGGAACTCAAATTCTAGAGAAGGAGGCAGGGAATACACAGAGAAAGATATAATCTGGACCATTTCCAGGTTGTAAGTGTACTAAAAAACATCAGCAGGGTGATAGGATAGCCAGAGACAGGGGAGGTGACTTTGGATAGCATGAGGCCTCTCTGGAAAAGATGATATGTAAGCTGATACCTAAAGTTGAGAAAGTATCAGCCATGTGAAATCTGGTGCAAAACATGTGGGTATGTAGAGTAGCAAATGCAAAGGCCCTGAGGATAAAACAAACAAACAAAAATTGGTATGTTCTAAGAAAATCAGGATGTTAGTGTGGTAAGACCATGGAGATAAGAGGCTGGAGAGTAGGGGGAAATATAATGAGACACCAGGTCTCCTGATATAGGAGACCAGCACTAGATCAGATGGGTCTTATGATAATTATAGCTCATGTTTTTGGAGCACTTACTATGTTTCAAATACTATTCAAGCAATTTATGTGTCATTAGTCATTTAATCATCACAATAATCCCATAACTAAATGCTATCATTATCCTCACTTTGCAAATGAGGAAACTGGCCCAGAAAAGTTATGCAACTTTCCCAAGGAGATCCAGTTGGTAAGAGGGAGAGCTCAGATTTAAAACCAGGCAACCTGGGGCGCCTGGGTGGCTCAGTTGGTTAAGCGACTGCCTTCAGCTCAGGTCATGATCCTGGAGACCCGGGATCGAGTCCCACATCGGGCTCCCTGTTCGGCGGGAAGCCTGCTTCTCCCTCTCTCACTCCCCCTGCTTGTGTTCCCTCTCTGGCTGTGTTTCTCTCTGCCAAATAAATAAAATCGTTAAAAAAAAAAAAAACAGGCAATCTATCTCTAGGGTCTGAGGTCATAACCACTCGCTATACGGCCATCCTGTGATCAACGGTTTGGATGTTACTCTAAGAAAAAGATATCATTGAAGCCTTTAAGGAGAGGGGTGTCAGGACCAGTTTTATATTTTGAGGTGATCACACTTATACTGGAGACTACATGGAGCAAAATGAGGCAGAGAGACGAACTGAAGGTAAGAGATAATGATGGTGTGGATGAAGGAGATGGTGATGAGGAGGGGCAAAAACAGACATCTTTGGGAGACCTTTTCAAAGTAGAGTTGTTGGGGCTGGTAGTGATTTGGATGCGGAGGTGAAGGGAGGGAAGGAATTCAGGCTCACTTCCAGGTTTTTGACGTGAGCAACTTGCTGGATGGAAATATTTACTGAGATGGGGAAGAACGGGATGTGGAAAGGATATGTGTTGGGTATTTGAATGTCCAGCATTCACTTCTCTAACAATGCTCTCATTTCTTGTTAGGGAGCACCTCTTTCTTATGGGTGAGAGTCAAGCCAAGAGGTAGTGTAATTAAATATTCCATCCCTAGAATTTGAATCTTGAGCAGAAGAACAAAATTTAGTGCCTCCATGGGCAGCCTTGTACCAAAGTTTTCCTCTATAATGCAGTTGTGGTGCTTCTTACTTCCCAAGCCCAGGACTCCAGGCTTCCATCAATTCTTTGGGTCCCAAACACTTCTAGTACATTCTCTAAGTTAGCCAGTGCCGGTTCTTATTGCTTGCAACCAAAGGAAGTACAGGGCGGAGATAGGGTAGGGGCAGGGTGCTCTGAACTGAGAGATATATTTTGGACAGGTCGGGTCTGAGAGGTCCATGAGGTATGTCAAGGAGGCTATTGCTTTGTATATGCCCCTGGAGTTGAGGATTGAGGTCTGGGATGGGGAGAAACAAATTTGGGCATTATCAACATGTAGAGCGCATGGTGTTAACTAGCATAATGCCCCATGTCTTTTGCTAAAAGCATCCTGGTTTTCTTTTGGGGAAATATTTCTTCTGGGCTAGTAATCTTGATGTGGCTAATAATAAAAAAGAATGACCTCTTCTGGTCAAATAGCAGGCAGGGATCTTAAGACTGGACAGTTCATATGGCCATGGCAATTCTTAAGAGATGCTCAAATGAATTAGGACAATTCAGTAAGAATTCGCTAAAGAACTTTTGATGGAGGGGCGCCTGGGTGGCTCAGTTGGTTAAGTGACTGCCTTCAGCTCAGGTCATGATCCCGGAGACCCAGGATCGAGTCCCACATCGGGCTCCCCACTCGTCCGGAAGCCTGCAGGAAAAAAAAAAAAAAAAGAAGAAGAAGAACTTTTGATGGAACAATCAGGAACAGAGTTTTCTTTCTGGCATAATTGCTAAGCTAGTACAATGTAAGCTTAGGGCTACCAGGACTTTTTTTTTTTTACACCACCTTGGGGCCATAGCCTGATTGGAATGAGGTCAAGACAGCAGAAAAGAGTCAAGTTACAAAGGAGAGAGGCAATATGTTGACACAGCATTGAGACCCCTTCCTCTGTCACTCCTGAAGCTAACTTCAGAACTATGTGAACTGATAAATTCTCATTTTGTTTCAGATAGTTTCATTGATTTTCTGTTACTCATAGACCAGTGATTTCTGACAACAAATGGCATTTAAAGCCTTATACCTGGATGAGATAACACAGGAGGAGAGCACAGATAGCAAGGTGGACTGGACTTCAGGATTCTCTAATATTAAAGATCAAATAGAAGAAGGGGGAGTAGCATTTTGGTTAGATTATCTCTTGTCCTTGCTGACAAAAGGGACCAGAGAGGTAATGGAATTCATCATATTGCACAAAAAAAATCTGTTGGTAGAAACTGATTATTATCTTTTTAACTGGGTGATAGGTACAAAGGGGGTCTTAGAGTTGAAAATTCCCAAATTATAAAAAATTCATTTATGATTTGGTATTGCTACATCATTCCTGCATTCACAGGACAGCATCTCCATGCTGGAGAGCTCTGTTACAGCTGAGTCATGGCATCCAAGATAGCCATGGCTACCTGCCTTTTCTTGGCACCCGACTTGCTGAGATATGGACATTCAGGGGATTTAGCCAGGAAAAGACAGGCATATGCGGTATTTTTTGTAAATATGCATGAGTTCTCTGTAATTTTATTGCTCGAGGACAGGGAATATCTTGGACTTGGGCTCTGTTGGCCCCTGAATTCACTTTGGCTGAGACAGACTGGCATCTGCTAACACAGTTCCCCTGTTCCTAAGAGTAGCCAGACTGGCATTTTTGGCTCCAAAGGGAACTATTCCAGGCTGTGCACCTAACTGATAATTTGAGCAAACTGAACAGGGTTACAAGTGGTGGGATGATGCATTCCACCCAAGAGGGAGCTAAGACAACCATGAAGGCTCTAGAGTAGGATGCCAGTGTCAAGGAAGGGAACAGAGAAATCATACAGATTTATGAATGGCAGAGACTGAAGAAACAGTCAACTAAGAGTCTGTAATTAGGAGGAAAAGTCTGCCCTTTCAATGAGACACAGAAGACACAGGGAAGCTCATCCTTTTCTAACACAGGAGAGAGAATATAAATTTCAAGTCATCTTACTCAGAGTGGGTAGACTCCGAGAAGTGGTTAGAGACCTCGGGCTGTCCCATGACTTAAATACCTATCATTGACTCTACAACTACAGGAACCATTGATAAATGGCCCAGTGAAGCACCTAAGTGTTCAGGCTCTGAAGCCTGACTGCTTGTGCTCATCTGCTTCCTTAATGAAAAGGTATCTCAATTTCCTCACCTATAAAGGAAGATGACCATTTGAACCTGGAAAACATGAGGGTAAGTGAAAAAACTCAGACACAAAAGGACTGGTATTGTGTGCTTCCACTGAATATGAGGTAACTAGAAAAAGCAAATCCATAGAGACAGAAAGGAGAATGGAGTTTAGCAGGGGCTACAAGGAGAGAATAGGGAGCTAATGTTTAATGGATGGAGAGTTTTTGTTTGGGATGATGAAAAAGTTCTGAAGATGGTTAGCAGCAAGGTTGCACACCATTGTGAATGTTCTTAATGTCACTGAATTGTACATTTAAAAATAATCAAAATGTGGGGCACCCGGGTGGCTCAGTTGGTTAAGTGACTGCCTTCGGCTCAGGTCATGATCCCGGAGTCCCGGGATCGAGCTCCACATTGGACTCCCTGCTCAGCGGGAAGCCTGCTTCTCCCTCTCTCACTCCCCCTGCTTGTGTTCCCTCTCTGGCTGTGTTTCTCTCTGTCAAATAAATAAATAAATCTTTTTTTAAAAAAATAGTCAAAATGAAGAAAGAAAGTGGTAACTATGGAAGGCAATGAATACATTAGCTCAATGGTAGTGATTATTTCATGATGGATATGTGTATGAAAATACATCAAGTTATAACTTTAAATAGATACAATCATTGTCAATTGTGCCTCCATAAAGCTGAAAAATGGTTAAAATGGTAATTTTTATGTTATGTGTATTTTACCATAATTTTAAAAGAAATAACACCGCTGCTGCACACAAAACATGGAGCAAAGAAGTCACACAAGAGAACCAACGCTGTAACATGTCAATACATAAAATTCAAAAACAGGCAAGCACCATCAGTGTAAGGTGGTCACCGCTGATGGCAGTGGGGCCCAGAAAGGGACTGCAAGGAGGGGTGCTCATATTATCTGCATCTGGGGATTGGTGACCTGAGTGGTTGCCTTTGTGAAAATGATTGAGCTGTCCCTCATGTCTGGGCTTTTCTGTACGTATGCTAGACTTCAATAAAAAGGACTCCCCCCAAAATAAGGAGGACAATAATATCCACCTCAGAGGGCTACTCTGGTACTCAGTGGGTGAAAACAGGTAATACATCCAGAACAAGGCCTGGCATGTTGGCAGCCCCTCCATCTTCAGCAGCCATTTATAAAACTAAAAATGCTTCTACCTCCAGAAACCTCTTTTGATGTCCCCTCTCATTTGAGATACTAGCCATTCCTTCCTTGTCCGCACCTCTTAGACTTCAAGATATTTTGCATTTGCTCTTCCAGATCCCCACCTCACCCCTGCCCTTTCCTTCTGGATCCTGACCCCCAGCGATGTCCTCCCCCTTGCCCTCTGGCTTCCTTCCAGGCATGTTGGACTATAGGGGCAGGGAAGAACCAGCAGGAAATTAGAGGAAAGAGAGTGATATTGATGTATTTGTTCCCTTGGTGCCCTCCCCATGGAGTCACTGTGGCCTGGCTGTGTCCCTTGACCAAAGGACTCAATCTCAGGACAATGAGATCATGACCAGAGATGTAACCAGGAGTCAGACGCTTAACTGACTGAGCCACCCAGGAGCCCCCAAAGACAGCATCTTTTAAAAATGAGCTATTGTTACATTATTGTTTATATTATTTTTGATGGTCATTTTAATTCTATACATAATAATGTTGATGATAAAACAGGGTCAAGAAGAAACTTGACTGGCTATAACTGGGGTCCCCAAACGATATGTCCACTTAGAAGCTCAGCATGTAACCTTTGGAGATGTGACCCATTTGGGAAATGGGCCTTTGCAGGTATGATGACGGTAAGGGTCCCTAGATGAACTCATTCTGGATTTGGGTGGGCCATACATCTAAGGACAAGAGACAGAAAAGATTACACAGAGACCCAGAAGGAAAGCTGCATGAAAAAGAAGGCAGAGACTGGGGTTATGAAGCCCCAGACAAGGTCTGCCAAGGGTTAACAGGAGGCAGCACAAGCTAGAAGACAGGCCTGAAGCTGATTTCTCCCTCAGAATCTCCGGGGAAGCCTGGCCCTGCCGACACCTTGATTTTGGACTTGCGGCCTTCAGAACTGTGAGAGAATCACGTCTGTTGCTTAAAGCCATCAACTTTGTGGTAGTTTGTTACAGCAGCCCTCATAAACTAACAGACCAGCTGAGTAACTTGCTGACGGTTTATAAGTCACACCGATGATAAGTCTGGCCCACTGGGCTCTTACTGATTTAAACCCTTCATTTAGAGAACGGCAGTGGGTCACCACTGCTGTGGTTTATTTTGAAATACGGTATTAAGTGTCTATGGCTAATTAAATGCATAAGGTCAACTACCTTTCACAGGACTATAGACCAGACCATTGCTTGATTTTTTTTTTTTTAATCTTAGAAAGTCAAACAGATTCAGAGGTAAAACCAAAAAAAAAAATGGACTTCTGTTTCAGCAGAAAGGCAGGGAAACAGAGCAATCAGGAACAAGGAATGGGGTCAAATAGTCCCAGATAGAAACCCTTCAAGTAAGTGGATAAAGACAAACTACTGAAACTCTCTAGGCTTCCCTTGTTCATTGGTAAAATAGGAATTACTGAACTCCCCGAAATATTATCAGTTAACTGAATGTAGGAGACACTGCCTTGACAAAGCCTTAGCATTTGGGGAAAGGGAGGTCAGAAGAGGATATTTATAGGGTTTGGGGGTCTGGGTTCAAGTGACTTCAAATGAGTCTTTTCAAGGAACGAATTGCCAGAATTAGCTAAGATTCTGACATTATAGGTCAGGACTAATGAATACAGCGAGGTGAGGATCTTACAGCAACTCTTGAAGGAAACTGTGCTTTGGGGAGAGTAAGAAATTTGCTCAGGTTGAACAGACTGTTATCCCAGATAAGTTATCTGCAGGAACTTCTGGAAGCAAACAGAGGACTTACTTATGGGTTTATACTCTTATCTTTCCCAGGCAAAGTCATCATGGAACAGATAACTGAGTCATATTGACACAGGGGGTCTCAGTTCTAAGTCCAGGTCGCATTGATGACCACTGTCACAGTTCTCAAGGCAGTGACACTCACTTCTTGTGTTGCGGTAAGGAGTAAATGAGATCGTGACTCTACCGTGCCGGCCACATCGCAAAAACTAAATAAGCAATAACTTATTATTATTATTATTATTATTATTATTATTACCCACTTTTCTTTACTTGGAGAGAGAATAGCTGGAAAGGTTTGATACCCATCAAGTAGTTTATTGCCTTTTATAAGAAGAAAAATACATGGCTTTTAGTTTTCTTATAATTCAGGAACTACCATGAAGCTGCTGAATTTGTTGGCAGAATTTGAATTTATGGAAATAAGGGGACAAAAAGGAATAAAAAGCAAGTGTGCCCTTTCTGCATTGTAATTCTAGCTGGTTTTATATCTGCACTCCCCCAAGGACTCTAGAGTAATCAGCTTTCCATGAGAGCTTACCCTGCCCAGGCTGAGGGCTGTCCTCGATTGTCCTACGTGGGAGTGCAATGCTTCGTGAGATTTGGGGGTCTCTGCTCACTCACCATGCAGAATGTCAGTTGATGAGTAAAATTTGCTCGCAAGAGAAAATCACCTCTTCTGCCTCTGAACATACAAAGCCCAAAGGAATCCCTGCTGGCTTCAGAATCCACAGACAGCATCTGAGTCTCATCCTAAGGAACAGAAGATAATATGGACCGATGCCTGCCTGACTCCAAAGACAGTGCTCATTAGTGCTCCCTCTGCTCCCTCCACTGCACCTTGGAGCAGTGTTCTAAAGACAGGAGGGGGCGCCTGGGTGGCTCTAAAGACAGGAGGGGCGCGCCTGGGTGGCTCAGTTGGTTAGGTGACTGCCTTCGGCTCAGGTCATGATCCTGGAGACCAGGATCGAGTCCCACATCGGGCTCCCTGCTCGGCGGGAAGCCTGCTTCTCCCTCTCTCACTCCCCCTGCTTATGTTCCCTCTCTGGCTGTGTTTCTCTCTGTCAAATAAATAAATAAAAGTTAATAAATAAATAAATAAATACAGGAGGGACCACTCTGGTTCAGATTAGTAACAGAAAAGCTGACCTGAATGAGCAAAAATGAAAGGCATAGACGGTGTTTGTTTGTTTTTTTTTTTAAATGAAATGGCTGGGGCTCGTGGGTGGTGCGGTTAAGCAGCTGATTCTTGGTTTCTGCTCAGGTGGTGGTCTGAGATGCAGCCCCGCAATAAGACCCTCGTCGGCTCCCTGCTGAGCATGAGGTCTCCCTGAGATTCTTCCCTCTTCTTTTCCCTCTCCCTCTGCTCCTCCCCTGATCACATGTGCGCTCGCTCGCTCTCTCTCTCTCTCTCTCTCAAATAAAAATAATAATAATAAAAAAGAAATGGCATGTAATTTCCAAACCTGCTGTGGATTTAGGAACCAAGTAGTAGATGTACTTAGCTAGTGATTAGATAAAATGATAATTTATAATTAACATTTTTATATGTTTAATTGGTCTCAACATTTGCCCTATACTGCTTTTGCATTATTAATTTACTCCATTTGTTAAAAGAGTTTCCTAAGCTGGGACTTCATTTCAATTTTGAATTCCAAATATTGGTATAGTCTGGCTTAATTACTGAAAGCCTAGGGTCAGGGTCCAGGGTCTTACTATCTAGATTGGCATTCCAGTCTACCATTTTCTGGCTGTGTGTCTCTGCCCCAATTACTTAACCTCTCTGTGCCATTAACAAAATGAAAATAATCATCACTGTTACAACGAAGGGTATTTGGGAGGATTTAAGTGAGTTAATTCATGTAAAGAGCTCAACGCACAGTAAGCATGTCATGTCATACACTTTAGCTCTAATTTATCTTCCTTGAAATTACCCATAGGAATTTTGCCACTTGACATTCATAGCAACACTGTCCTATTGATGGGCTCTTGGTCACACCCCTCTGAAGAATGAAGAGTGGACCAGAGTAGTAGGCAGTGAAGAACTGTTTACTGCATGACAGCAGTGACAGTACAAACCCCCTGAGGGAAGGAACCCCAGAGGGTTGCCACCAGAGTTTCTAAGTCTAGGGGGTTTTATGGGCTTGTGTAATAGGCTGTTTCAATCTAACGAACGCTCCCTGCACCTGTCATCCAATCTGGTTTTTGTCACCTATCAGTGGGAAAGGGTGGAAGGCTCCTTCCAGGGTGGTGTGAAATCCTTTCAAGGGTGGTTTCCTCTTAGGACGGGGGCACCGTGTCCCTGCCTGCCTGCCTTCCAGTTGTCCTTCACATTATAAAAGGCAATAAACTACTTGATGGGTATTATAAGGTCAGTACCATGAGAAAAACTTCTGCAGTGCCTTTAGTTTGAACCCATGACCCTAGCGGCATTGCATCAGGGAGAGAGTGCTGGGCAAGAAGCTAAGAAGCTTGGGTTTGAGGTGCAACACAGCCATCAAATATGGGATCCTGAATGCATCACTTCAACTCTCTGGGCGGGTCTGTTTCGTCAAAACAAAATCAATAAGAGGAGTGGACTGACTACACCCTCTCTCTTTGTTTTTGTTTTGTTTTGTTTTAAGAGAGGAGGTATGAGCACAGGCGGGGAAGGAGAGGAGGAGGGGCAGAGTGAGAAAAAGAATCTTAAGCAGGCTCCACACCCAGCGCAGAGGGGGAAGGGGCTGGCTCAAGGTCCTGACCTGAGCCAAAATCGAGAGCCAGACACTTGACCCACGAGCCACGCAGGTGCCCTGGACTGCGACCTCTTAAAACTACACAATATGCTAGGAAGAACCCTGGAGCAAGAGTCTCTGGACTCTGTAAGCTCCAACTCTAGCACTTGGGTGTTGCTATATACCGCAAGTCACATGACCTCCTGAAACCAGTTTCCACACCTGGAAAATGAACAGAGTCATAATGGAAATGCTGTGCACCCCAGTTAGTGGTGAGCATAAAATGAGGTAATGAAGAAAGTTCTTGTGAAATATAAAGCATTAAATAAGTGTAAGGTAATACTATCATTAACTAAACTCTATTTAGCTAGTTTGTATGGTAAATCTTACTGTTTTTCTGGCCCCTTGGGTAGCTTAGTTGGTTAAGCAATCGACTCTTGATTTTGGTTCAGATCATAATCAATCTCTGGGTCATGATCTCAGGGTTGTGAATCCGGCCCTGTATTGGGCTCTGTGGTCAGTCAGCTTGGAGTCTGCTTGTCCCTCTCTCTCTGGCTCCACCTCCCCTCTCTCACAAATAAATAAGTGAATAAATCAATCTTACTGTTTTCCAATAGTCTTTTAAAAGTCTTTATGCTTCTATAGGTAGAATTCTGTGAGTTAGAACCAGACTATAAAGATGTATTTGTTGGCATTCAGACCATCTACTATACATAATATCTTCCCTTAGTTAAAGTAACAGCTATAAGTTCAAAAATGACTCAATGAGTCAAGAAATTAAAAATTATCTATTTCCCCTTCTTTTTTTTTTTTTTAAGATTTTATTTATTCGACAGAGAGAAACACAGCCAGAGAGGGAACACAAGCAGGGGGAGTGAGAGAGGGAGAAGCAGGCCCCCCACCGAGCAGGGAGCCCGATGTGGGACTCGATCCTGGGTCTCCGAGATCATGACCTGAGCCGAAGGCAGTCACTTAACCAACTGAGCCACCCAGGTGCTACCTATTTCCCCTTTTTGTGCAAATTATCTCTGTGATGTAACCTAAGAAAAAAACTTGCTGCCTCTGTCTGGGGGTTTCTTGATCTTTTTAAGAGGGCTGTTTTAAGTGAAGAGGATGAAAAGAGGCTATCCTCATAAAGAGCGAGCACCTGTATCCAGCCCCTGCGTGTACACACACACACACCCCAACACAAACTCGCACTCCAACCACAAAAGCACTTTCCTGGGGTGCCTGGGTGGCTCAGTTGGTTAAGCGACTGCCTTCGGCTCAGGTCATGATCCTGGAGACCCAGGATCGAGTCCCACATCGGGCTCCCCGCTCAGCGGGAAGCCTGCTTCTCCCTCTCTCACTCCCCCTACTTGTGTTCCCTCTCTCGCTGTGTTTCTCTCTGTCAAATAAATAAATAAAATCTTTAAAAAAAAAAAAAAAAGAAAGCACTTTCCTGATACCATGTCCTTCGCACAGTCCCCCCCCACCAGCAATTCCTTTTCCTCCCACTTCTGCCTGTCGGGTCACACCCATCTTTCAGGGCTTTGTTAAAATCTCAGATTTTCAGTGAGATATACTGAGTGTTCTTCTTTCTTCACTCTATGAATAATCTTTCAGAAAGCCCTTCCCTTTTTAAAGATGATAAAACTGACAGGGAGATTAAATGATTTGTTCAGGTCACCTCTATGGAATTTGCAGAGAAGTTTAACTCACATCCTTTTCCCTCTATGCCCCAGGTATATCCCTCAAATCACTGTAGTCTGAACCAGTTTAGAGCCCCCTGAATCAGCCCAGCTGTCTTTTATTTTAGCGCATACATAATATCTCATGTTGCCTTGCCTTACAGAGTTCCTTGTGAATGGAGACCTCCTTCTCCAGAGAATAGTTCCCATAGAACTGTAACCATTCTATTCTCCAAATTCCTCATAGCTTTTTAGCATTACGTATCCATCCGGGTATAGTAAAATTTGTATTTGTTGAATTAGAGCAGAATACCTCAAGGATATTTCCTACTACCTCCATGAATGAACTCAGTTTTATATGATTCCACTTTGATTCTCCATTAAGAAAGATCTTCTGGATGTGTCAAAACCCCCATAGGGTAGAGGCCAAGAGATGGTGAAGACCCAAGGCCTACTGCAGCCTTCTGTGGGCTCTGTAATCCTCAAACAAAAACTCTCCATGGAAAGAACAAGGAGTAGTGGGCAATCCCTTCCAGGCAGTTTTTGGGAGTGGGCTGTCCTTGACTTACCCTGGGTTAACTGTGGTCTAACGGCCCAACGCCATTTGCAGCAGGATTTTAATGACTATCATTACTTCTGCTATTACCACCGCCCAACAAAAACCATCACTGACTTGACGGAATTATCCTCTGTCGAGCAGTGCCGTGAACTCCAGCCTGTGACAGGGCATATGCTCCTCGCCAATAGTACTATTTACCAAAGGAGGATAAAAATCACCGCAGCACTCTGCTTTTCATAGGAGGTAATGGCTTGGGGCAAGACACAGCTTCCACTCAGCTTGGGTTTTCAAAGACACAGCCCCCCTTTTCCCACAAAGCCCCTCACAAAAGTGAAAATGGAACCCATGCTGAATGGGATTTTCAGAATAATGAAAACCCTATAATTAGGAAGCAGTAGTTAAGACTGTATTACCCCGTAAGAACAAAGCTTGGTAACAAATTAATGCAATTACTAATTCAGCTTTTCTAGAGATAGAAGCAAACAGGGTGAGTAAATCCTCAGTCTTTATTTTTGCAGGGGCTTAATGAAAGGGAAATAAATGAACTGGATCCCCTTCTTACCTCTGTCTCTGCTGTGCTGTCAGGGGACAGGCTTCCCACCTCCTCTCTCCAACCCTGCCTGAAAAATAAAACACACCACCAGCTGTGAAATGGATTAGGCCCCACAACTTTGTACCTGGAATAGAAGCCCTCATTTTTGACAGAGATTGCTAAGAATTTTGCATCACTGCCAGCTTCCTATTCCCTCATTAGCCTGCTTATTTTACTTAACAAGAGTCTCTGTGTGCTGATTGTCTGTGAACGTCCACATACCCACATACCCTGTGTGCTTTGATTTTGTCCTGTCCCCATTCATAGTAGTAAACTAACTCCCCATCTTTACCTATAACACTTCCCCCACAGAAACCCATTCACTACAGACAGATGATAATGGACCCACAATCCCCCAAACACCGTTGTCACTTTCTGATGACCTTTATGCATACCATTCTCTCTGCTTGCAAGAGCCATTTTGACAGCGAGAAACACAGCGAGAGAGGGAACACAAGCAAGGGGAGTGAGAGAGGGAGAAGCAGGCTTCCCGCCGAGCAGGGAGCCCGATGTGGGACTCGATCCCGGGTCTCCGGGATCATGACCTGAGCCGAAGGCAGTCGCTTAACCAACTGAGCCACCCAGGCGTCCCGCAAGAGCCATTTTGGACGAGGTACCAAATGAAGGCGATTTCTCCTAATTGCCTACATTGGAGGAGGATACCGTCTGATATAGTGACTGGAGCTCACTGCCACAAAGAGGACAGATGAGACAGTGGCTCAGTTCTCTGATGCTAAGAAAAAAGCCCAGAAACTCACCTATCTAAGGCAAGTATAACCTTTAGTATCCAGTAGGACCAAGCCAAAATGGCCCCTGTTTGGATATGCATCATTGTAAATGAACAGCCAAATTTAGTAAATGGTTGGCCAGTTCTGAACACAAGATAGTGACTTCTGGGTGATCGTTTTGATCACTCTAACTCACACATTTCTGGTTCAACAGAGGTGTTCCATGAGAAGCTTGAAAACTGTACGTAAGAGGGACCCAGATTTACAAACAGTTAATTTAGGTAATTAACCTGTATTTTACTGAATATAAGGTACCCCTGATCATGAGACACACACCATCATTTAACGTGTCCTGGAGAAAAATAACGCTAATTAAAGCATGCCATCATGTTTTCTTTTCTTTTCTTTCTTTCTTTTTTTTTTTTTTTTAAGATTTTATTTATTTATTTGACAGAGAGAGAGATCACAAATAGGCAGAGAGGCAGGCGGGGGTGGGGGAAGCAGGCTCCCTGCTGAGCAGAGAGCCAGATGTGGGGCTGGATCATGACCCCTGCCAAAGGCAGAGGTTTAACCATCTGAGCCACCCAGGCGCCTCTCACCATGTTTTCTTATACTAAATGTATTTGCTGAAAATAGGTATTTATTAAGCAACACAGGACCGCGATATGAACATCTTTGCCCAGTTCCCATATGTACCACAACCAGCATCATGTCTGTCATTGACCTACAGTGATTCTGACACCATCAATTGTCGGATTTATCCTGATTTCAAAGTTGCTGAATTGTAAGAAAATGGGCTCTTCGGCATGGATGAACAAGGGCACCTGTATTCTTCAGATGAGATTCTCATGCAATCAACAGCCTCTCCTCAAGCGACTTCAGCTCTAGCCCCAAGTGACATATTGATCTTCTCTGTGCCCTTGGAGTCTTCCTCCCTCTGTCTCCCCCTCCTTATGCTCCGTGATGGTCCTCCCAGGCCTACCTATGCTCACACTGGCCTGCTCCTTGGCCAGTTATTAAAGTTTGAGCTTTTTTTTTCAGTTTTCCATCATCACCTTATTCCTGCCATTACTGCTCTTTCTTTATTTTTCTTAAGCCTTTTTTTTTTTTTTTACATCAAGAAAGAGTTCCTTTGATTAAAAGCCTGTAACTGTCCCTGTTCTCTCCCTAGAGGCTTTTAAGAGGCGTGCAAAGATTTGGGGCCGAAAAGAACAATGATCCAGGTGCTAGTTCAAAGACTGTCCCTCCCCCACTTCGAGGAACCACCTGAACACACCTTATTAGCCTATCCCCTTTTTTTTAATTTCAATTTCTATTTTTCTCTTACAGTTACACAGTGAGATCAAAGGAACACCTTGTCCCAGGGTCTTTGGCGCAGAAAAGCCTTTAACTCCTCTCTGGTCAGCACCCTGATTAATCAACTGTCTCATGACCTCTGGGCCCGAGTGAGCAAGACCGCCCCGCCCAGCACACCTCACACCCTCCCACACACATACCCATCCCCTTAGGCTTACTGTTACTTTTTTTTAATTCACTTTGTTCCAGCTTCAAAGAGGTGAATTTCATGAATTTTAATATTCATATCAACCTGCTTTGCCCTCTATAGGAATGTTAGGGGACATGTGCGCATTCTGTGATGTGTCCTGGTTCTAAATGTCCCCAAAGGTGGTCCTGACCCACTAAGAGCCAACTTAAAATATTTACTTCCCAGGCTCCCGAACGGGAGGTGATCTTCCCCTTCAATGACTAGTGACAGTGCTACTCTTCCTACTTGGTGTTTACATACAGCGCCGAGCAGGCAAATGTTTCACAACCGGCTGAGGGTGGAGGGAGCAAATTTTGACTTTGTCAGTTTGGGTAGTGTAAACACTGCCACTATGGCTGATTTCAAGTGTCGGGGGCGGTGTGTGATCCGCCCCTCCTGCCATGCCCAAGCCACCAGGAATTTTGGTGGAGGTACTCGTGAATGTGAATGAAAGCCCCTCCGGGCCTTCCCCACCTAGAATCCGGAAAGCCACTTACCCTGTGGGCCGGGACAATAAGACCTTGGTGTGCTTATCCAAGACATAGTTCCATTTAATCCTCCTCCTGGTAATCATATCTCTGTATCTCTTATCTGTATTCCTTGATCCCTCTGCCTCAGTGGTCTCAACTTCCGTGAGTTTAAGCAATCACTCTGTACCTTGCGGTAACAATACTAATCCTATCTCTAGGATGGGTGCAAAAACAGTTAAAGATTTAACTGCACTGCCCAACTTCCTCACTTGGGAATAATAAAAGACTGGGACCCTTGTCTTCACGATTAGAGCTAATAGGAAAATGTAGGAAAATGATTAGGCAGTGATGAGTTTTAACGATTAACTGTCTTTGCTTTTAATATAGTTTCTTTTGTTCTAAATTATATAAATTTTATTTATATTACATTAGTTTATATTAAATGTAATTAAATTACATTATTTAATTTTTAATAATGCCTGCGTTTAGTAACCAGCTTATGAAACTTTGGAAAACTTAGCAATTGGCTCTTGCAAGACAGAAGGAGCAGTTCCAACAAACATATTTAATTATATATGTAATAGAGTATATGCTACTTTGTATTATTATTATTGTCATCTTTTATGTACCCAACTGGAATAAATTCTCTGCCATATGAAGTTATTTGTCTTATACTTTCTTGTTAATTATGCTGCTAAACAAAGAACATAATTAAGCTTAACATTAATAATGATGTTTATTCATTGAAAATGTTTTTGGGGCGCCTGGGTGGCTCAGTCATTAAGCATCTGCCTTCAGCTCAGGTCATGATCCCAGGGTCTTGCGATGGAGCCCTGCATCCGGCTCCCTGCTCAGCAGGGAGTCTACTTCTTCCTCTCCCACTCCCCCGCTTCTGTTCCCTCTCTCACTGTGTCTCCGTCAAATATATAAATAAAATCTTAAAAAAAAAAAAAAAGGAAAGAAAATAAAATGTTTTTGAGTGGTTATTAAAATCCAATAATAACTAAATCTTGGCTGTGCTCCAAATCTGACTCTTCCTGCAATCACATCTTTAACCCAAAGAGCTTAGGAACTAAAAAATATGCTATCAAAAAAGATATGTTATTATCAGCATAACTGAATCATCTTTGCACCAACTATAAGATCATCTTCTATTAAGAGCAGAGGTGACCAGCTTTGTTATCAATGCTGTTGAGAACACTGATCAACTGCCAATCACCAACAAGCAAGCCAACCAACCCCTGTTATTGTTGAAGTTAGAGGTCTGCGGGAGAAAGCACTCTTGGGGTGGGCGACCCTGATAGGGTAACCAAACTGACAAACTTAATTAACCAAATTCCCAAGAGTGATCACTCTCTTTACAATTTACACTTAAAAATAAATTAGCATATGGAGTGCCTGGGTGGCTCAGTTGATTAAGCATCTGCCTTTGGCTCAGGTCATGGTCCCAAGGTCCTGGGATCCAGCCCCACATCAGGGAGCCTCCACTGAGCAGGAAGCCTCCTTCTCTCTCTCCCTCTACTGCTCCCCCTGCTTTGTTCTCTCTCTCTCTCTAATAAATAAATAAAATATTAAAAAAAAAGAATTAGCATATAACCCCAAAAGCCAACTTATTATCAAAGAGATACTAATAGTATCCTCATTGGAAAGATAGCTTTCCAGCAACAATAATGTTGGTTTCAATTAACCAGGATCCTTCCCTTCCCAGAAGCAAGAAATCAAATAATCAATGAGAATGGCATTTGTTGAGTATCAAACCAGAAGATAAGAAACATAAAAGTCTTAAAAGAGGCATACTCCAGGATACGAACGATACAAATAAATCATCTCTATTCCTCAGTGGAGTATAGACTATTAATATCTGCCAAAGTGCGTCTGAAATAGTTAGAAAGTATTGGTAAAGACTGTGAAAGTTCTCTATGTATGTCACCAAAACCACGACTATCTCATGCCAGAGGAGTTACAGTTGATGCGAATTTTAGCTTTATGTGCTCCAGTTATATCACAGACATAGATGCCTGAGACTATGCCCAGTCCAGGGCTGGAAACACACCCACACCCTCCCACACCGCCAGCAGACATCATTAACCATCACTCCGCTCTTCCCCCATTGAGTGCTACTATTCTTCCCAACACGGCTCTAGAGGAAGCACTCCAAATCCTGGCCCTGTGCTCTAAATGAAGAATTAGGCCTCTTGCAGGAAGGGTAAGGGCTACATGTGACTAGTGCATTCTTTCAGGTTCATTTTGATGGTGTTGCTGTCATAGAATTAATCTTTTGAAAATCTTGTTGCCTGTTCCACGGTACACTCCAAGGTGTAAAGTCAAGAGTTTTGCGTTGGTTTTGACTTTTCTCCCCTCCTGCATTGCCCTGGAGAGGTGTCATATGTCTTAAACAGACCAAATTTTTCACCGTCACTGTGGTCAGCAAATGTACACTTTAGAAATCCATTATTTAAGCTCTCCTGGCTTTTTGCCACTACCACTAGAGGGCGCCACGGAAAGGGAACAGGAGAAAGACTAAAGCAAAGTCATTTTCCTTTTCAATGTCTTCATATACTGGCTCTGCTTAAACTTACCATCCAGATCAGGAACTCCTGACCTAGCCGGGGTCCCGGACTTAGATGCCCCACACAGCCAGCCGCTTTCCACACAAACAGAAACATCTCTTTATACCTCCCTGTATCCGCCTCTCTCCACTGATCCCAATTACCTTACGTTCATCTCACTTTCCCGTTTGGTGTCTTTTTCCTCCCATTAGATTGTGAGTCGCTGAGGGCAAGACCAGGCTTGGTGTCCCCATGCCGTTGTGGTGCTGAGCACACGGTCGGTCCTGTGTAAAGCCTTTGTCACGTTACAGACCTAATGTGCCGAAGGTCACAGGCCTCTCATTCAGGGTGAGAGAGAAATGAAATCCATACCATCTCATTAAGTTGTAGCACATTTTCCACAAGTGATGAGGCATGTGTGTGGGCCCTGCTCACTAGTTCCTCTTACCAAAAGCAATTCCCATACGGCCACTAGTCTTCGGCTCCTCTGCTGGGTAGACTTCAGCTTCCTGGCTCAGAGTCCTAAAAGTCTGGTATAGAAAGAATCTGGATGGTATTCACCTGATGCTGTAATAGTTTTCATTGACGGTCTTACAGAAAAACTGGGGAGGACAAGTTACTAACCTAAACTACTCCTTTCTCCCCCTCTGAAATCTTAGAGGCTTTTTTGGTTTGGTTTGGTTTGTTTTTTCCCCCTGTTGACTTTAATTATGTTCTCCCAATAGCCTTTTGAAAATGGGCAAGCTCCTGGGAGCATTTTGAAAGGCCCTGTGAGCTTCCTGGTCAGCATTTTCAGTCTCTAATTATAACTTTGTGTGATGGCTTCACTTAATACTTGTCAGGTGGGGCTGGGAGTAATTGATGGTTTGAAACTCAATCTTCAGTAGCCATCACCAAGGTATTGAGGCTTATGTTCTTAGAGAAGCTGCTGAAAGCAAAGAGGAAATTTATGCTAGCCTCCATCCCAGGGAAACACAGGGATTTATTAGAGTGTAGTGAAATATTTATAGGAACTTTGGAGCTTGTAGGGCTCAAGGATTGAATTTACCTTGCTCCTTCACTGGCATACTTGCTTCTGGGGAAATCTATCATGGGGTGGTCTGGATATGTGACTTTGGAAATCCTGCTTTTATTTATTTTTTTTTTAAGATTTTTTATTTATTTGACAGAGAGAAACACAGCCAGAGAGGGAACACAAGCAAGGGGAGTGAGAAAGGGAGAAGCAGGCTTCCCGCAGAGCAGGGAGCCAGACGTGGGACTTGATCCTGGGTCTCCGGGATCATGACCTGAGCTGAAGGCAGTCGCTTAACCAACTGAGCCACGCAGGCGCCCCAGAAATCCTGCTTTTAATGAACAAATGAGGAAAGTGTGGTTTTTCTCTGGAAAGAATATTTTTCTCACCCACTACCTTCACAAAAAGATTAAAATGTGCTAACATACAAAATAGAAATAAAGGGACTATTTTGAAACAGAGACGGAAGCATTTTGACTGGAGAAAGAACCGTCGGTGATGTTAGAGGATTTCTTTAATACAAAGAATAGGCTTCACTTTTTGTTCAGAAGGGAACTTCGTGTCTCGGTCTTTAGTTGTGAGTTTCTGTTTTACCAAACTCTTATTCTTATTGCTGGCTTCACTGTCTTCTCACCTTCCCTTAATTCTTCCATGTTGCTTTCTTGGTATTTACTGTCCTTCTGGCAAGCCACCTCATTCCTTTCCATACTGCCTCTTCCATCAAGGGTGAACCAAGGCACCTTCCTTAGCCCATTCCAGATGCTTCACCCAACTACCCACTCATTCATAAAACACAGGTCAGCCGTTGGCTCGATGGCACAGGTACAAACACGGAGCAGCCCCACTCTCAAGGGACTCTGTTCAGTGAAACTGTTTGGAACCATCTCGCAACATTACAAACTACATGAAATATTTAAGCTTTGTTGAGATTCTTGGAGACTATCATCATTCCTCCATGCTGGAGGGTTCTGAGAAGCTGACGCCTGTGTAACACTAACCTAGTGGACAAGCTGTTATTATGATTCCTTGACCTGAATCTAGAAGACCTCACTTTGCCAAGCGCTGGGAAAGAGAGCTGAAGGAAGGCCCGGAGAAGTGTGGAACCTCAGCAAAGAACAGGCAATCAGTTCATAGAAAGAGAATTCCATATTCCTCTAGTCCAGCAGATGTAAGTACGATACCATGTTCCCAGGGATTAGGCTTTTCACACAGCAGAGCTGTAGAAACCTATTATAAGCTTGCTTGGAAATGATTCGCATTCCCTCCCTTAACATTCTTCCTGGCCAAACTAGCCAGGTCTGGGATAAACCTCAGAGCCCACAGTGGGATTCTGACATTTAGCTGCAGCATTGGTATACCAGCCCAAGAAGAAACCACTGTTTTTATGAAGTCAATGATCCTTCATGCCAAAAATACACGAAGATGTCAACTGAAGCAGAGGCCTACCTCCAAAGTAAAGGGCTTCGAAGAGTATTCCAGATTTCACCTCACCCTTAAGCCCATACTTGAAGTCAGCATTTATATACTGCTAATGATTGTTAAATTAAAAGGCAGTCATTTAATGGAGCACTCTCAGTATCCAGAGTTAAGGTGCCTCCATATGGCTTTGGGTGCGAAGCGATTAAACTAGAATGTCTAGAGCCTCTGCTGCTGGGCTGTTTAATGGCACTAAACCTCGTGAGCCCTGAGATGACAGGAAATCTGTTTTCACTTTACATTCCCCATGGAAAGTGAGTCCTTTGGGCCCACAGGGGCATAAACCCTCTTCCAGTCACTAGGACTTGCACACTCACACTGACCTTGCATATATCCAATAGCTGAGACAGGCCTGACCTTCAGAGTAGAGACAGGAACATTCATTACGCTGTTCAAAAAACAGAGAGAAGAACAATCTGTAGTGACTAATAAAACAAGCGGTGGAACACCCAGCACAAAGCCCTTGAGATAAGGACAACGAGGGGCCCATTCAACAGCTGCAGCCTAGAGCAGTGCGAAGGCTAATCCCTTAGCTAATGGGAACGGCGGCTACTGGGCCTTGATCACCTCTCACGTGCCAGGCATTCGGCTGAGTATTGTAGCATATATCACTTCATAGGCTTCCCAACAGCCCCTATCAAGGTCATACTATTATCATCCTCGTTTTACTAACGGCAAAACAGCCTTAGAAGAATTAAGTTGACCAAGGTCACAGCTAATTAGTGGTGGAGCTAAACTTCAAACTCAAGCCTTCTTGACTCCAGAGCCCAATTTTCTTAACCACAATGGTGGTTGAACATTTCTGCCAGTTTCTTTTTATTTCTTTTTAAGATTTTATTTATTTATTTGTCAGAGAGAGGCAGAGAGGGCACAAGCAGGGAGAGCTACAGGCAGAGGGAGAAGCAGGCTCCCCACTGAGCAAGAAGCCTGATGTGGGACTCCATCCCAGGACCCTGGGATCATGACCTGAGCCAAAGGCATACACTTAACTGACTGAGCCTCCCAGGTTCTTAGTTAAGGGTAACTAGGGGTGACCATTACTATGGGTATTTTTTAGTTCCCTATTTCTAAATGTGATTAATAAACTATGTATGATCCTCAGTTGAATGGGCAGACTTAGTCAATTTCAATATACCCTTTACTTGGTTTCATAAACCCCAAAGTTGAAGAGCCATTTTAAGTGCTACATACAGACACCAGATCCAGCAAACCATAGCCGACTATTATCAACAAGATTCTGGAACTCAGAAAGGGAGGAAACGGATAACTATCACCTGGTTAGTGTTCTGCCTCAGTATGACTTATACTTTCTCAATGTGATGTTCATTATAGCAGTATACGTACTTTTAGCAATATAACACAGTTCCAGTCTCCAAGGATCTTATACTCCTACTAGCAAGCCTGGAGGCAGTTCAGTAATACTCAAGAACATAACAACTTAAGCCTTCAGTGGCCCAGACAGTACTAAAGACATGCTGAGAATCAAAAGACCTCAAAAGAAAGCCCTTGTTTCTTTGCTATGTGAATGACCAGCTCATCGACTCATCCTGCCAGACTAAAATCAGAAAAGGAACTTTTGTTGATATACTTCATTTGACATCAGTAAATCACTTAAAATCATAACCAGTATGAAACTTTGTGTGCCCATGGTTGAAAGTCTTGTATCGCTTTAAAAAGGCTGTGGGCAGGGCGCCTGGGTGGCTCACAGGGTTAAGCCTCTGCCTTCAGCTCAGGTCATGATCTCAGGGCCCTGGGATGGAGGCCCGAGTTGGGCTCTCTGCTTAGCAGAGAGCCTGCTTCCTCCTCTCTCTCTGCCTGCCTCTCTGCCTACTTGTGATCTCTCTCTCTCTGTCAAATAAACAAATAAATAAATAAATAA
This sequence comes from Spilogale gracilis, assembly GCA_004023965.1. NCBI lineage: Eukaryota > Metazoa > Chordata > Mammalia > Carnivora > Mephitidae > Spilogale > Spilogale gracilis. The sequence goes on from PITA01005830.1 coordinate 99,785, forward strand.
ATAAATCTTTAAAAAAAAGGCTTCAGGCACTGTACCAATCAATCTGTTTGGAAATTTCTAGCATAATTCTGAGAGCTAGAAAACTCTTACAAAGGACAGAGGCACTATCTCACCCTCAGTAAATAGGTTCTCTTACCTGATGGGCCTTGCCTCATTAACTTTTAACTGGTGCTTTTAATATTCAGTTTGTACTTTTAAACTTTTAAAGCCTTTATCAGATGTTCTTGAAACCAAATGCATACCACTAAAATACACGTTTCCAACGTGATCAGATTTCTTGTAAACTTACTCACAAAGACCTTGAGAGGACAAAGAATGTATTTAATGATAGGAACTAGCATGGCGCCAGTAATGAATGGTTCGGTTCTGCCAATAATACCCAAAACTAAAGCAATAATTTTTTAAAGCCCTGTTTTGTTTCTGCAATTTAAAATAAAGTATTTTCACATGTATTATCTTATTTAGTCCCTATGACAACCACAGAGCCAAGCAGAGTGAGTTTTATTGTCTCCATTTTAAAATAAATATGGCTCAGGGTCTCCAAATAACGGATCTAAGCTTACAAAACCAGTATATGGCTGAGTCGGCACCAGAAGTCTCGCCTCTTGGCTCCCAGATGACTGCCATTTCAATTCAGGTCTTTATATTAAACAATATAACTTCTATTCCTATGTGATCTCTATAAGGACAGGTTGCAAGTTTTATTTGTCTTTGGATCCCTGGTACCTGACTTGGAACAAGTAAGAATTTATGATGGACCAGAAATAAAGACGCTTTGTGCTTGTGTCTGTACTTTTCACAATCATTATTACCAAGTTAGTTGGGTTGAGCTAAGACTAACAAGGCCATAGTTTTAGGTTCTAATACCCATGGGACAATTTGCTTTCTTGTATCCCATGGCCAAACATTGGTTTCTAAATACAATTAGTCATCTGACTAACCTATTCCAAGAGGGGTCTGGCATGTTAGTGGATAGTTTGGTCCAACTTATTTCCCTAAATCTATCCATCCATACTTGAGAGTGGGGACTGTCAAACCTGCATCCAACTTCTCAGGAAACATCCTCACCAACAGTGCCTCCTAGGAGGGTTCCTAGACAAGGCCTTATAGACCAGTGGCCATGCTCTGTCCCAGTGACATCTCCCCTCAACCTGGCAAAACTGATTAGAGCTGGATTGACGCTTATCCTAAAAGCAGTCAATGGGCAGTCAAAAACCTTTGAGGTATTTTGGCAAGAAGGCTTACCACATCAGAAATGATGGGAATTTACAGGGCTGAACAAATAGCCTTTATCAGGAATTCAAAGTGGCAATATAAGGAAAGAGTAACTTAGGAGCAAGAAGAGAGAGACTCAAAAGTGGAGATACATTGATGGTGGAGAACCAGAGTAGGGAACTGAGGAGACCTCCCACCTGGGCTCTGGCCAGGGATATAAAGACAATGGCTCTCTGTTCAAGCCAGGGTTGGGTTTGCTTTCCTTCCAGGCCAGTGGCTCCTTAACCTTTTGGGATCCTGATCCTTTTGATAAACTGATGAAAGATACAGGTCCTTGTCTCAGAAAAATTTATCTACAAGAATTTAGACCAATGACTGCATTTAATTTCAAGGGATTTCTTGATCTCCTAAAGTCTAACCTCAGACCCACTGAAAATCTATGGACCACAAGACAAAGACTCTTGCCTATTCATCTATCGCATGATCTCTGAAGATCAGCATGTAGTATAGGGCTGGGAATATAGTGAGTATTACATACATCTTGGTTGAGTGAGTGAATAAATGAATGAGTGAACAAGTCAATAAATAAAAGAAGTACAGTTTGGTGTTCATGCTCTGTTGCTAGCACATTAGGAACATCCTTTTACTATTTTCTGAAATGTTTTATTAACATAGCTGGGAAGCACCCAGGTGCCCTAACAACTTTAAAAATAATATTGATTAACACTTCGATATCTCTTCTGACTTTCAGGAGAAAAACCAATTTTCAATAGTCTGGAATTCAATTTTAGGTTGAACATTAGCTGGCTTCTTATTATTAGTAATCTTTATTAAATAAAGACCAAATAGCCTCCTTTCCTTTCGTTATTCTGGATTTATTTGAGCTATTACCCATCTGAAGATTGACCAGTGTCAATACTGTGAGGGCAAGATTCTGTCACATAGGGGCCCCTGGCTGGCTCAGTCGTTAAGCGTCTGCCTTTAGCTCAGGTCATGATCTCAGGGTCCTGGGATCGAGGCCGCATCGGGCTGTCTGCTCTGCAGGGAGTCTGGTTCCTCCTCTCTCTCTCTGCCTGCCTCTCTGCCTATTTGTGATCTCTCTCTGTCAAATAAATAAATAAATAAATCTTTAAAAAAAAATCTCTCCTGTGGTTATTTTTACATTGCTTCATCCTTTAACGTGCAACTCTTATGTAAAAAGCTGCACATCACTTTAAGTTACCACTAACTAAAATCGCAGGATGTGGCATATTTTACATGTTTTCATATAAAGAGGTTTTTTCCTCTCTTTGGCTCAAATATCCCAGTAGTGTAAGAAGAATGATAGCTCCATTCATTCTCAACTCACAACTTATGGGGATGCATTTGTCTCAACCCTTCCTTGTGGACACTGGAGGCACAGAATATTGCACTGTGCTTCCTTCCATCCAAGCAGCACAAACATTCTCTCACTAACATATTTAAAGCCCATTAACAGGAAATCTATACTTGGTTTGTGGCAAAGCTACTAACCTCAAAGACCCAATTTTTGTTAGCTCTTGAGTCATTTAGCTTCCTAGGTATATATAACATTTATTCTTTTAATGTGATCTTCAAAATATAACTACTGTATTCAGCATGTGTGTGGGGTGAGGAGGAGTGACGAAGCCAATATTTCCTGAATATTCTTTATATAACAGGGACTTTGCAAAGATGATATCATCCTAAGAATTCTTTTTACCCAGGCTACAGACCAGGAAGTTGGGCTACAGAGAGGTTAAGGTGCTTGCCTAAGGTCACACAGCTTGCAAACAATGGAGTCTGGATTTGAATCAGTGCACTGTGCCCTCAGAGTTTCTGTCCTAGCCTCCTGCTGCCTCCCCAGCAGCAACCCATGACCAGGAATGGCGGTCTGACCCACCTCCGTTATTACAAATCATGCGTTAAAGACCAGTTCTGTCTGATGAGGTTAAAGACAAAGACTTCAACTCCCTGCTCTTGGAGTTTGGAGCAGTCATGTGAGTGGAGTGTGATCCACGCGTTGGTCTTAGGTCCCACCCTGTCCTCTTGGAGGCAGGACAGGCAAGTATGGTAACTGTGTTCCGTCTAAGAAAAAAACCAACAGGTCAGAACAAGGAGCTGCTCTGACACAGCAGTGGCAGGCCAAGTTAAAGAACAGAAAGGTGTAACCTAAACCCAGAACTTGGCTCTCAGATTCCCATGTGTCACCACAGAACTCCGGCCATGACACGGTGCAATAGCAGTGAGAGCTAGCTCCCAAGTTGAGGCTCCGATTCCATTTCTGCCTCTGGTAAGACGTCGCAGGGTGACCTTGGGCCTGACCCTTGACTTCAGTGTTCTTATCTTTGGAGTGAGGGGCAGCGATGTCTGCCTATCATCCACCTTCTAAGTTCGTTTCTTTTTTTTTTTTTTTTTAAGATTTTATTTATTTATTTGATAGAGAGAAACACAGCGAGAGAGAGAACATGAGCAGGGGGAGTGAGAGAGGGAGAAGCAGGCTTCCCACCTAGCAGGGAGCCCAATGTGGGACTCGATCCCAGGTCTCCGGGATCATGACCTGAGCCGAAGGCAGTCGCTTAACGAACTGAGCCACCCAGGCGCCCCTAAGTTTGTTTCTAGAGTAGAACTGACACAGCCTTGGAACAGATACTAGCTCAAATATCTATTCTTGGAGCAGATCAAATATCCCAGTAGTGTAAGAATGATAGCCCCATTCATTCTCAACTCACAACTTATGGGGATACATTTGTCTCAACACTTCCTCGTAGGGAAGCTTTCCCTATACACACAGCAGACCTTATACCGGAGACCAGGCCATCAGGCTCTATCCTTTGGGCAATCTGTACACCCAGACCCCAAACCTTTACAAACAATCCCACATTCTCCAGTCAGTGACCTTCGGCAGTCAGAGCTCTTATAGCACCACTGCTGTCCAGGATAAGAACTTAAGAAGCTGCAGGAAGATGCGGTGTCCTGTCTCCACATCAAGTAAACAGCCCGTGGCACTGCTTTCTGATGGGTGACAACACTCACGGGGCAGCAAGGAAGGAGCTGTGTTTACACAAAACTTAATATCTTGAAAAGTATTGGCTATATGGGCGTAACCCAACCCCCTGGCTGTGGACCAGCAGTGAACTCAAGATGATCTCCACCATTTGCTTGGCTGTCATCACCTCCCAAACTGTGGGAAATGGCTGATGGCTCCAGAATGACCCCCAACCTTTCAAATAGAAGAAACACGGTGTGTTACATGTTACCCAGCCAGTAGAAAGAGAAGGGAGACCTTTAGAAAATGTGTCTAATGTTCAAAGGGAAAGTAGGGCAGCTTTTGGAATGATTAACATAGTCTTTCAATGAGAGAAATAAATGGTAATAGACAGCAGAACAGGCAGTCAGACTAAGCTCTGTATTTCTGTCATTCTAACCCTTGTTGGGGAGGACCTCATGGGCCCATACTGCATGAGGCACCTAATATACATTGTCTAAACTAATCCTTATGATAATCTATCATCCTCTGGCATTAACCAGGAACATAGTCTTGAGCCAACATTGACATCTCTGGGCCTGGTCCTCTTTTTTTTTTTTTTTTTTTTTAGATTTTATTTATTTATTTGGCAGAGAGAAACACAGCTAGAGAGGGAACACAAGCCAGGGGAGTGAGAGAGAAAGAAACAGGCTTCCCACTGAGAGGGAGCCTGATGTGGGGCTCGATCCCACAATTCCAGGATCATGACCTGAACCTATGGCAGATGCTTAACAACTGAGCCATCCATGCGCCCCGGGCCTGGTCCTCTTCTAAGGCCAGGGTAAGAATTATCAACACGTATGCCAAAATCCCCAAGGTTTGAGCCAAGAAATGGAATAGAGAGGAAGACAGTGAGCCATGCTGAAGGCATAGATAACTCTGATACAGAGAGGAAGGGGGAGAGGCAGTGTAAATAAATGGGAGACAATTTAGGGAGAAACAGAAAGGTAAATTCAATAAGCACTTTCAAAGTATGAGCCTCAAAACAAGAGCCTTTCTTCCTTGGATTATTACTGTTTTGTGCCAGCTTAGGAAGCCTGACTACCTCCCGTCTGCTTCAGAAAATAGGATAACAGGAAACAGTTTCAGATTCCACAGTGATTATAGCTACTTAAGTTTGACTTACCAAATACTGTCTCAAACAGATGGTATGTAACATTTGATTAAGGGCTTATCCTGCAAGCCCAACAGGGAACATTTCTTCCCCTCTTAATATAGAAAAGATGCAGAGAAGAAAGGAAACAAGCTGACATCTTTGCCTATATTCCATGTATGTCAGTTTTGCTCGTGCCTATGCCTTTCCTGAAATGAAATCTGTGCTTATCATGCAAGTCAAGACCAAACTACGTAACAGTGACACTAGAGAATCTTGGAGAAGAAGGATATGGAGGATCATCTCAAGTTCAGAAATGAGACTAGGAAAGGTGAGCTGATGTTCCCAAGGTCATACTGTGGCAAATTTGGGACCAGGTCTTCTAACTCGGGGTCTGGCATTCACATCAGTCTTTATGTGTGCATAATGTTCAATGTGGGGAAAACATACAAATTTGTCAGCACCATTATTACTAAATTAGCACCAATCTCTGATGAGCAATTATCAGAACTTGAAGCTGACGGGTAATGCCATTCAAGTCCAGTTAATGAGCCAAAAGCTTGGTTCTTCAAAACACTTAACATTAATCAGCATTTGGCTTTGGTTTGTGACAAGTGTTTTCAAAACATCACAGACAATTACAACATTCTTAGCTTTGCTTAGTGCAAATACAAAATGAAAAAAGTCAGAATTTCATAAATGACAGTCTCCAGAATGGAAATAATGAGCCCCACAGAGAAGGTACAATGTGTTCATCTTTCTAGAGCCAAATGTAATTTGGGAACTAAGGAGGTCACTGAGACATTACAAAGTGTGGACCTTCTACTTGGTGAGGATGAAAAGGCAAACAGGATCAGCCACATAAGGCAGTTAGAAAGGAGTTATCTCAGGCTTCACACCCATGTCACACCACTGCCCCCATGGTCACCAGCAGTGACACAGAGGAGAAGGATCCCCAGCATCTAGTAGGGGGAGGAAGCAGCACACTGAGAGGAATTGGAAACTCAACACACGGTGGCCTGGTGCTGGGAAAATAGCAGAGGAGAGGAAGCCGGAGTGAGGTGGAGGGGAGGAGGGGGTGCCTGGGTGGCTCAGTGTGTAAGCATCTGCCTTCGGCTCCGGTCATGATCTCAGGGTCCTGGGATTAAGTTCCACATTGGGCTCTCTGCTCAGCAGAGAATCTGTTTTTCCCTCTCACTTTCCTGTGCTCTCCCTCCCTCCCTCCTTCTTTCTCTCTCTCTTGCTTTCAAATAAATAAATAATATTTTTTTTTAAAAAAAGTGAGGGACGCCTGGGTGGCTCAGTTGGTTAAACGACTGCCTTCGGCTCAGGTCATGATCCCGGAGACCCGGGATCGAGTCCCACATCGGGCTCCCTGCTCGCCGGGAAGCCTGCTTCTCCCTCTCTCACTCCCCCTGCTTGTGTTCCCTCTCTGGCTGTGTTTCTCTCTGTCAAATAAATAAAATCTTAAAAAAAAAAAAA